>PVJA010014595.1:0-47105 GCA_004027025.1 Myocastor coypus | reverse complement strand
TCAAAAAAAAAAAAAAAAAAAAGACAAGTAAATGCCCAGGTTGCCAGCCTTATGGCCTTTCATTCCTTGTGAACTACTGTTTATCTTGATCCTTGGTGTAGTGCCATTTTAAACTCTTGCTCTCTCTTTCTCTCTCTCTCTCTCTCTCTCTCTGTCTCTCTCTCTCTCTCTCTCTCTCTCTCTCTCTCTCTTGCTATGTGCTATAACATCTCACAGGAAATTGGAGACTCACTGCAGGGGGCTCCAATAATGTTTTCCCCCCACTGTCTGATGTTTCTATTAATTTCAGAGCTTTTACTATATGAAGATGTAAGGGTTCTACTTTTTCCTGTTTTTATAAATTGGAGTCCATGTCATGCATTGTGGGGAAAAAGATCCCCCTAGCTGCAATTTAGAAAGCTGGAAGCACTCTCAGGGTTCCATGTGTCCCACACAAGAGCTATGTTCCCAACAGGTTCCCATAGTATTTTCCTCCATAGGAACAGCTCTTTGCCATGTACGTCCTATTAGAGGCTCTAGGTGAACCCTACTAGACAAACTTTCCTAAGGGCTCCTTGAGGCCTGGTGTCTGTTGCCCAGGAGACTCTGGCATGTGCCACTTGCATGATCACAGTGGTTCTGAAAGTCTACTGTTCCCAGAGAGAGGCACGAGGCACCCCTCTGCTGCCTGAGTCCGGGCTTCTTGGTACTCAGTTCCTATCCCTGGGGTAGCATCTAGAAGCACACAGCCTGCTGGAGGAAGTCAGCATTGTGCCCACTGATACTTCCAACCTGCTCCCTGGACATGGTCAGTAGCTGCAGCATGTAGGTCGTATGTTCCCCACACCCTGAGTAGCTGGCCCCAGGCTCTGCTTTCTTAACATGCAACATACAGGCTGCAGAGAGTAAGCTTGTATTGCCATCAAATACTGTCATCAAAGTGGTCACCTAGCAAGGGATCCTTGTTTCCTGCTCTTAGGCATTGAAGCCAGTGCCTGCACCTACCCCTCTGTCCTTAGCCTGTCATTTTTAGCTTATGGAGGCACCAGTCCTACCTCCAGGCAGAGCCTGGCCCTGCTGCACAAAGCATGTTCTTAAAATTCCTTATGGATTAATCCACCTTCGTTTAAACCCCATAAAAGCACAGGTTTTGCCTTCTGCTCCAAGCTGCTCTGTAATTTCCCCTACAGCCTCCTGAAAAGAACCCTGCAATGCAGCAGCAGCTGCCTCGGGGGCACGGCAGCCACTTCAAAGACTGCAGGGCTGTAATTAGTGGCACTGTGGGCATGAGCATAGGCACTGCCCCGCACTGGGAAAGTCTTAGAACCAGAACAAAGACACCTGATCTTGGCCTTGAGTCACTGGCATCACCAAGTAGTTGGTAGTGGGGGAGGACCCCAGAATTCTGTAGGGATGGGGATGTATCTGCCCCACCACTCCTGAGACAATGCCAGTGTCTGGGTTGGAACAGGCATGCTAGGTCCTGGACACCCACATGAGAAAGGGCCTTGCTGCCACCAGGGCCAATTAGGGAGCTCTCAAAAGGACCCTAAGAACAGAAAGGAGAGGGGAGCAAGTACCAGGGCTGGTGGGCCCAGGAAACTCCAAGGCACAGTCTCTAAGGCTAATCCCCACCACAGCCTCTCTTCTCAGCTGGAGATGGCATCTCCTTCTCACACCCTGATCATGTCATCTCTGTACATGTCTGTGTTAAGATATCCCATGAGGACACAGGAGAACCAAGGCTCCCTACGAACCCCATTTACCTTAAGCACATCTTCCAAGAGATGCACTAGAAAGCTATAAGACAGACTATTGCTGTGAAGATTGTTTTCAATCTTTCTATAAGAAAAACAAAGTTAGGGGCTGGACAGAAAGCTAGCTCAGTGGTCTAACCTGTCTTGCAAGCACAAGAACCTGGTTTTGATACCTGGCACCATATGCCATGCTGGCCACCAAAACTGGGCATGGTGGTGCACACCTGTAATCCCAGCTTTGGGGAGATTGACACAGGATCATTATGAGCTGCATAGTGAGACCCTTTACCAAATGTACAAGTAAATACATACATACATACATACATACATATATGTGTAAAATTTTTTTGAAAAGCTGGACTGAAGGCCAACCCTGCAGTGACTCAAGGTCCTGCAAACCCACTCTTGAGGGCCTCAACTACTCAGGGCAACACTCTTTTGAGGGCCACACCCTGGGCAGAACCCCAACAGCAAAGACTAGTGTAGAGACTATTGGCCTACTGTGTAGCTCTACACCAAAATTATGCACCACACAAAGCAAAGCATTGTGTTTAATTTCAAAGTTGTCCCACTCCCACCTGTAAGACCTCTGACTTGCTCCAGACCAGAGCTAGGACCTACTCCGAAACCCCAAGGCTGGGCAGGTGCCTGCGATAGTGTAATGCGGTGATGGGGGCCACAGTTGCTTGTAATTAGGAGGTGGGGCCTGGTTGGAGGAAGCATTCATTGGAGTGGTCCAGAAGCACTAGTTTCCCTCCAGGACTACTCTCTTTGCCTTTTGCTTCCTGTCCACTATGAGGTGAGCTGCTTCCCTGTTCCTGCCATCTCAGAACTTGGCCACTGTGTTACAGGTGTGATGGGATGTCCTGCTGGTGCAGCCACATGCAGAGATCTGACAACTGACCAGCCACCTGCCCAGGAGCCTTCTGGTAAAAGGATGTCCAGCCCACGAGATATACAGGATACCATGAGCCACAGCCACCAGCCACTCTGCCCAGGCCCCACAGTCACTGAGGGAACAGCTGTTGGCAGATCCAGGCTGATTGGTTTCCTGGAAAAGCATGATGTGGCGGAGAGCATCACCCACACTGCCTGGCTGCCACACTGCGCCTGATCCACCCTGTACTGTGTCCTGACCCAGTGTTTCATGAGAAGTGGACTCTGGAGCTGCAGCCAGAACTGGGCTCTCCCCTGCGGGGCCACTTGTTCCCATCTGTCCATGCACATAGGCCAGGTGTACACACAGCATGGACCCCAAACCATCCAAGCAGGGACACACCTTCCAAAAATGACCTCCATGTTTAAGTATTTCACTGTATATGATCATTAGGATGTTGTGCAGTTTCATACATTTCTGTCTTAATATTAATTTTGCAGAAAATCACAGCATGTTTAAAATCTTAATTTCAATTTGCCTAATCAAGTTAGCTGTTGGTAAACATCCAATTCTGCTGCTGAGCAGGGCAAAGAGCAGATACCTGTATGCCTCTGGTGGGGCTGGCTGGTCCCAGCCCAGCCCACACCCGAAACCAAGTCTGCCTGTGCCAGGTGGAGAGCCCGATGGGGCAGAGCCTTTCAGGGGTTCAGAGGCCCCAGGGGTGCCACCTGGAAGCTCATTAGAAATGCAAATTCCCGGGCCCCTCCCAGCCCAGGAGCAGAAGGCAGAGGCCTGCCCTGCTGTAACAGGCCTTGGGATGCCAGCCAAGGATAGGAACCTTCATTCAGCTGAGAGAGAGGTGTGTGGGACTGGGTGCGGGTAGGGGGGATAGGATGGGGAGCTCAGGCCCAAGCCAGGGAGTGAGCAGCTCAGTGATTGGGGTGACTGTCACTGAGTTCCTGAGTGCACGAGGTGGTGACCCTTGGGCACAGGTGGTGAGGGCCTCACATATACACCTGTGGGATATTCAAGGACTGTAGAGAGGGCCAGGTAGTGGTACAAGCTGAGCCCCAGCTGCACACCAAGCCTAGGGCAGCAAGGATCCCCTCCTCACAGCCTCTGAGGAACCAGCTGCACATGGATGAACCTCGGAGACCTGAACCTCCCAGAAGGCAGTGCACGCACATCGAGTGCAGTGACCCAGAGAAGATATATCCGCTACAGGCAAAGCCACAAGGCAGAAAGTAGACTTGAGGCTTTCAGGCACTGCGGTGAGAGAGACTGAGGATGGGTTTGGGTTCCTTGTGGGGCATTGACTGGGGCTGCACAATAGGGCAGTAGGCAGAAAGCTACTGCACCATGTATTTCTTTACTTTCTTTCTTTCTTTTTTTCTTTCTTTTTCTTTTCTTTCCTTTCTTTGGTACAGAGTCTCACTAGGCAGCTCAGACTCATAATGATCCTCCTGTCTCAGATTCCACAGTGCTGAGATTCCAGGTGTGCACCACCATGCCCACTTTCAGTGGCTGGCATGGCACAAACAACATGAGGTACCTAGGATCAAACCAGTCCTTGTACTTGCCAGGCAGGCACTTAGATTGTTGAGCTATCTCCCCAGCCTGCATCATGCCCTTTTTTTTTTTTTTTGTCTTTTTGAGACAGGGTCTCGCTATGCAGTTCAGGCTAACCTTGAGCTCACTTTTGTAGCCCAGGCTGGTCTCGAACTCGCACTGATCCTCCTGCCTCAGCCTCCCGAGTGCTGGGATTACAGGCATGAGCCACCACGCCCGGCTAATCATCATGCCCTTTAAACAGCTATTTTTGTGTCAGTTTTTTCCTCCACTTGGACAATAAACTTGAGGCTGTAGTATGACTTTAATCTTATCCAACTGTCTTTCCAGAGTTAGTCACAAACTAGTTCAGATCCTTCCCAGGGGCTGCCTTCAGCAAGTACAAGTCCCAAGCTCTTACAGCATACATGACCTGGGCTGCTTGTCAATCCTGACAGGATGAACTCAAAGGCCATGTCCAGGCACGCTGCTTCCTCCTCTAAGCTCTGATGGCAGCACCTTCTCCACAACTCCCCTGGACTCAGGAGCACACCTCACTCTGCAGAGTGTTCAGACAGATGGACATACATGTGGGATCAGATAGAGCTCTCCTCAGACTCCACACAGTCCTTCACCCAGTCCCTGCTTATTCTCCTTCCCCCTCGTGGTACTGGCCAAGCAGGTTACCTGTGGCCAACCCTAGGCTCAGCCTCTCCTCTTGGACTTCTGTGGGCTGCACCAGGATTCTGACAGTCCATCCAGGTTGGGTTCCTGCTGTGGCTGAGGTCCTATAAGTGAGGTGTGCACTCCAGGTAGGGTGCTTGATTAGGGAAGGAAGCAGGACCACCTAGGTTTCAACTTGGGAGACTGTGCAAGTCCATGTCCAGGCCAGCAGTCAGTGCACTCCCAGGACTACATAGCAATGAGCAGACACTGGGGGGGGGGTCACACTGTGGGCTGATGAGGGAGGCAGGGAACTTGAATGTGAACTGAAACAAGCATGAACATTAATTTTTCCCAAAGGCCTGAGGTCCCCAGTGGGACTTACTGTGACTTGAGAGTCTTCTTACCTGCCTGCTCACTTGGTGGCACTGAAGCACACAGGTTTGTCCAGGGGAGGAGCCTGAGACAGAGACCAGCTTGTCCACCTACATGGAGGGCTAATCTGAGAGGTCTCTGGCAGGGATTGCACATGGAGGGATCCAATACCCAGGTTCCCACACAGATATAGTGGTCCTTGCCAGCTGCAAGCCACAGGTTTAGACACCAGTTGGCTTGGAGGCAAGGAAGCCTAGAAGAGAGGACTACAGACCCTTACCACCACCAAAGCCTCCAGTCCTCCCAGCTGCAGCAGGGCCTATGGCTTCTCAATGTACCCTCATAGGGCCAGCCTCACCCTGCCCCTACTCCCTGCTCAACATCATGAGCCTCTGTGGTCTTTAAATCCCATGCTATGCCAAACATCCAGGAACAAACCCATCTTGAACAGTTGAGTCCTCAGAGACCATGCCCAGTGCTAGGCCAAATAGCTCTGCCTGTTCACATAAGGCCTGAAGCCTTTCCCAAGTCTTCTCCCAATCAGTCTCCCAGCTGTACCCACTCCCTAGCCAGGCTGGGAAAGATATAAGTTCATGCTGAATAGATGGGTAGATGGATGGATGATGTATACATGGGTAGATAGATGGGTGGATGAATGGATGATGGATGGGTACAATGGATAATGGATGGGTAGGTGGATGGATGGATGGAATGGATAAGTGGATGGATGGATGGATGGATGATGAATAAATCAATGGTAATGGGTGAATAGATAGATGATGAATGAACAGGTAGATGGATAGACAGATGACAGATAAATGGCTAGTGGATGGATGGATAGATGATGGATAGATGGATGGATGAATGGATGGATGAATGGATGGATAGATGGATGAATGATGGGTGGATGGATGATGGATGAATGGGTGGAGGGATGGATGTATGGCTGTCTCCTGCTAGGCTGAGGAACTCACGGACATCTACATAGGTAGCCCACCCACAGTGGATATAAGGACCCTGAGCCTCACAAATCCCCACTCCCAGAGAGTCCTAGGATATTGGACACAGCCTCAGATCTTTTGGTCCTGAGTGGACAAGGGTTGGAAGGAAGTCAGGCTCCCCAACCATATGGTCCTGCTGCCTTCTCAGCTTAACTCAATGTTGGTGGAGATTAAAAAGCAAACCTGGGGGTGGAGAGATAGCTCACAAGTGCCTGCCTGGAAAGTGCAAGAAACCCTGGTCCCACAAAAGAAACAAAGAAAGAAAGAGAGAGAGAGAGAGAGAGAGAGAGAGAGAGACAGAGAGACAGAGAGAGAGAGAGAAAGAGAGAGAGAGAGAGAGAGAAAGAAAGAAAGAAAGAAAGAAAGAAAGAAAGAAAGAAAGAAAGAAAGAGAAAAAAAGGAAGAAAAGCAAACCTGATGTTTCCACCATGAGCTACTGCAATCTCATCCATGTTTCTGACCCAAGAATGCAACTGGGTGGGGTGGTGTTGCCCTCATGCTCTGCCTGCAACCTATAATGGCATAGACGTCATTACTTGTAGGACAATACACACAGCTCTTACTGAATGTTTACCCTAATCCTGCAGCATTCTATGGGAAGAAATCTAATTCCCAATCCCCTGTGGCCAGGTGGAATCTTGTATACAAGAGACCTAAATGGCAGATGAGCCTCTGCAGATGGGCAAACAGAATTCTCAGCACAGTTGGCATGAGGGGATATAGAGGGTGACAACTGTCACCAGCAAGATAACCAAACCACTGAAGCCAAACCAGCTCATGCCAACAGCTCTTCCTGGCACACATCAGGCCCTGGCAAGAATGCAGCCCATGGATGCCAAGCCTGGCAGGGAGCCTCCTTGGAATTCACCGGAAACTGCAGGTGCCAATTAGAGGCAAGTTTCTAAATGAGGAATGCCCACAGATGCCCAGGCCCCCCTCGCCAAGCCAGCCTGTGGGCTTTGAGTGTAGATGTTCTGCACTCAGGGTGAGCATTTAAAATCACCAGAAAACCAATTCTGTCTTTGGTGGCTCCCACGGGGCTTGGAAGGCTTCTGGTCACATAGTCACAGGGATGTCCCACAGAGCCTGCCTGCAGTTCCCTCCACATGCCATCACCCAGTGTCTTCCCACTATTAGTCCAGCACCAAGCACAATGCCTGGGACATGAGCACTGCGTGGATAAAAAGTGAATGAATGATGAAATGAACGAATGAGGAAACTTTAAACTTTTTACATGTAACAATTTGCTGACACCTTATTGTGTAAAGTTGTGATGAGCTCAGGGTTATTTAGCTACAGAAACAGACATTCATTTTTTTTTTAAGAATTTTTTATTTTTTTTATTATTTTTATACTTGTTTCAGAACCTTTGTTTGTTTATTCACTCATTTTTATGGCCAGCTCAGCCCGCCCCAAGGGCACGGCTGGCGCAGCATGTGGTGCCGGGAATCGAACCGCGATCCCTGAAGCCGCCCAAGCTTCCCCAAGCAGGGGCTTTAGATCACTGAGCCATCCCGCTGGGCCCAGAAACAGACATTCTTAATGCTTCTTTGTAATGAAGCATTTTCACATGGCATCACCATAGGGCTTACACAGTGTTTGTGCATATGTGTACCAGTGTAAGTGCCTCTCCTTGTGCAGCATGGGTGTGTACTATAGTGTGTCCACGTCTGTACTGCAGACAAGTGTGTTCCTATGTGAGTGTGCATGCATTCCTACATGTGTGCTATTTAAGACTGTGCACATGCATATCTGTGTACAAGTATATCTGTGTGCATATATACACATGTGGTGCATTGCAATGCATGAGCATGTTTGTGTAGTTACGTATGTGTGTGTATGTGTGTAATATGTGTACACACATGCCTATGCATAGCTGTCTAACCTACAAGGTCAGCCACCTCATGGGATCTGGAGGCTGTGTGAGTTACCTCTCAAGTAATTAACTCAGGAGCCCATAGCTTTGAATACAAATAGGATCTAGATCACCCAGTGATTGCACCTCCAGGTGGCTGAAGGGGAGGAAGCCAGACATATTCCAAGTGTGACTCCTGGTTTTCAAATGAGAGACACCCAGGCGATGTCAGCAGTGCTGCTGCTAATAAGGCAACTGGCAACTGGTCTCAACCTGCTTCTCTGCCTACAAAAGATGAAAGTAGAGCTCCCTGTGAGGGATTGTACCCAGTGGCCCCAGCTCCTGCCTTTCCCTCTGTGGCTGGGCCAGGGAGCTCTCAGTGGTGCCTATCTAGTTGGGAATGATGACCTGGAAGATCGTAACAGACCCTGCTCAAAGCACCCCAAGCCGGGCGTGGTGGCTCACGCCTGTAATCCCAGCACTCGGGAGGCTGAGGCAGGAGGATTGGTGCGAGTTCGAGACCAGCCTGGGCTACAAAAGTGAGCTCAGGACCAGCCTCAACTGCATAGCGAGACCCTGTCTCAAAAAGACAAAAAAAAAAAGCACCCCAATGTCAGGGGCCCAGGGCTTTTCAGCCCCTCACTTCAGACTATGCCAACTGTCTGTCAATGCTATTGGCATTGCTATTGATGGTGCCAATAGCAATGATGCCAATGAGAACAGCAGACAGTGCCTATGGAGCCCTGCTCTATGGCAACATGGAGAGCACACAGCCCAGTGGCCAGATCCAGAGCCAAAGCCAGGCCTGCCTGACCCTAATGTCCAGGGTCTTTGAGATGAGAATGCCTTGGTCTCAATCTCAGAATGAGCAAGCTCAAGATGGGCTCAGCCCACACCTGATCATTTTGAACACTGCCGAGTCTCAGAGTTGACCACTCACAAGTGATGAGGCAGCATTGATGAGAATCCCCAGCACAGAAAGTTACCTGAAGGAAAGGGTAAGCACAGAGCTCTGCTAGGAAAACCTGTGCACTTAAAACAGTAGGGCACTAAATGAAACAAAGGCTGATGTGCAGAGATAGAGCTCTCTGTGTGAAGAGGAATAGGTCAGGATGCAGGCAGCTTACAGAGCTAGAAAAATATTCTGAGTCTTTCACTAGAGTGGTCTAAATGGTAGCCATAGGATTCCTGGGCCTGGACCCAGACAGACAGAAAGCCAACGCACTTGGAAACTTCTGTGCTGGCATCATTTGCCGATCTGCAGAAGGGAACTAAGAGGCTAAGCTGTGACTCTCAAGACCCAGGAAATAGCTGGGCGTGGTGGCGCACACCTGTAATCCCAGCACTCGGGCAGGCTGAGTCAGGAGGATCGGTGGAAGTCTGAGACCAGCCTGGGCTACCAAAGTGAGCTCAAGGCCAGCCTGAACTGCATAGCAAAGACCCTATCTCAAAAAGAAAAAAAAAAGACCCAGGAAATAGGCGTCAGCTTCCACCCCAAAGAGGCAGACAGTAGTAAAGTCCCTCTGCTCTGGGAAAGCCTCCTCATCTCAAGATTCCCATCTTAAAACACCTGCAAAGTCCCTTTTGCCATGCTAGGTAATATCAATACCAGATTAGGGCATGGAAAGTTCTGGGGGTCAAGTCTGCCTAGCACAGTACCTGGAATCAAGCATTTAACAGATAGTATTAACAGATGTAACTTACAGCCAAAAACAGAACTAATAAAGCGGAAAACACCAGAAAGATGCAAGGAGAAGTAAAAGAGTAGAAGACACAGAGTAAGGGTAAAGGACACAGAGTCCACAGTGAAAAAGGTCAGCAGAGTTTCAAAGTCCCATAGGAAAGGGAAGGGAAGCAAGAAGGAAATGACATTTGGGACATACTTGCTGGGAATTCCCCAAAACTGATCAGGTACACCAATCTACAGATTGAAGGTCAACAAAGTTCAAACTGGCTAAGGCAAAAGAAATGCACAGCTAGATTCATTATAGAGAAGCTACAAGACACCCATATCAGAGAGAAAACATGAAAGCTTCCAAAGAAAGACATCTTTATTAAAAAAAAAAAAGCTGGAAGGACAGTGAGGAGAGGGCAATGGAAGCTTCTTCACCTCTAGTAGCAGCCAAAAAATACAGTGAATGCTTAAAAATGTTTACATTATGGCTGGCCAGATAGGTCAGCAGATTAAAGCACCTGCTTGGACAGATGCAGAGGCCACAGGTTCAGTCCCCAGCCTGCTGTGCTGGCCCTGCTGCCAGGGCATGCTGAGACAGTGACTAAGACTGGGTGTGGTGGCACACACCTATAATCCCAGCACTTAGGAGGCTGAAAACAGAATCACTGAATCTGATCTATGTAGTGAGACCCTGTAGGTCCTGTACTAAATACGTAAAAGAAAAAAGTTTACATTATAATATGTCTTAGTTACTTTGTACTCCTTGCTGGAACAAATACCCAGCACTCAAAATGAAGGAAGGAAAGGTTTATTTAGCTCACAGTTACTGGAGGTTTCAGTCCATACTTGGCTGGCTCCAAGGCAGGGAGGTACATGTCAGAGAGTAGCAGTTCACGGTGGCAGACTGGCAACAATCGTGATAGAGGCAACCGACCAACCAGGGGAGCAGGGAGCAACAGCTAATCTGTCTCTCTTTAAATTATGTCAGAAAAAAAAAAATTATGTCAGGCTCTCTGTCTTAGCCTATCCACCTCAGGCCACACCTATAATTCCCAGCAGTACTCAGACTGATAATCTCATCAGTATGTAAAACACATAATCCCAGTGACTCATGAGTCAAGTCTCAATCTGTACAAGAACCCACCCTATGATTCCATGAGGCTTTGGGGGGACAACTAGACATAAACCATAACATTTTAGTATAAAGCACATTGCTACTACTCTCCCTCAAAACACTCCCCCTCATTTCACACACACTCATCCCATCATCCTTGACACTTTCTGCAGTAACTCTGCATTCCTCTTTCCTGTCTTTCATTCCTCTGCTCTGGTTGCCTAGACATCCTGAGTTGATTCAAAATGTTCATGGTAATTTTTACTTTGGGAAAACCCCAGAAGTCTCATGGTGCCAGAAGCAGTGAATTAGGTAGATGAAGACACGTCATGGTTTTAGGGGCCTGCCTTTCTGTTGGATGGCACTTGGCAACAGCATTCACTCTATTATTTTATCAGATCTCATAAAAAAACAAAAGAGGACTTTTGGAGCTACAGCAGAAAGGGCCAAAAAAAAATGGTAAATGTACTTGGGGGGCATATTTTGAGAGAGACTCACAGTAATGGGTTTTCTACTGTAATAAAAATTTTTAATTTAAAATTTACCGTATCTTTCACAGTTCATCAGCAGAAAGTCACTGCCAGCCCACACTGGCCACTCATTTTACATTCCCTTGATGTGACCTTGATCTGCATAGCATCTGGGTCAGAAAACAGAGACCTTGATATGCTATTCATTTCACATTTACAGGGCTGCTCCCCTGTGTTGCTGAGCACTGTCCCCTGTGCCAGGCTACACAGACACAGAAGAAAGCAGGCAAGTGGGGCAATATACTAGGTTCTGGTTGAGGAGTGAGCCTGGGCAAGGCATGCAGGTCAGTGGGGCAGCACTTGCCCAGCATATGCAGGGCACTGGGTTCTATCCCTGGCACCACAAAGAAAAGAGGAAAGCAGTGAGTTCTGAGATCCCTGTTGCCCACCAAGTAAGAGCTACATGGGCAGAGTACCTGCAGGGAGTGGTATAGTCATTGAGAAGCCCTGGATAAGGCCCTGAGGAGCCTGGGAGGATATCTTTCCTCTTTTGCCTGGAATTTAGAATACCACCTTGACCTTCTCTATTTCTTCCTCAAGAGCCCTCAATCAAAATTCAAGTTCTCAATGCATGGATCATAGGTAGGACTGGAGAGAAAGGGGAAGGCACTCCTGCTTGGGCCCAGGAGCATAGGAAGGTCCTGGGAGGTCAATAGTTACTAAATCAAACTAGGCTGGGGGTAAAGAAGGTCCTGGACAGCTACCCTTGCATAGTACCAGGCCCCAGAAACACTGACCCAGCCTTGTCCCAGTGGACACACACTTGCTAGGTGGTATATCCAGTGTGCTAGGTATTGACTGACCTGTCTGCTCCCTTCAGCAGCATAGCCATTCACAGGAATAACCACGTATATCAAGGGTGGTTGTGCCATGACATCTGGGGTGGGAAAGATGCCCTCCTTAGTGGGAGCACTGGGCTCCATGTGGCAGCTAAAGACTGCAGAGCCGAAGAACATGGGGCCTGCCCAACAAAGGTGCAGGCCTCCACTCAGGCATGCCTTGATGTCAGGGACAAGGTGAGAGGCAGCCTGAACCACTCTAGAAGTCCTCTGGACTCAGACAGGTCACTGCCAGGGAAAAGGACAGGCCACCCTTTCGCCTAACCTCTGTGGGAAATGGAGGCCATGACAAGTGTCAAAATAGAACATGTGTGTACTCAGACCAGGGCACCAGACATAGGCAGCAGCTGTCCCTACAAGCCAGTGGTATTCCCGCTTATGTTGATCTTCTCTTGTTTCTCCAGAATGATTGCACATTAATTTTGCATAAGCACTAAAAAGTTTTTCTCTGTATTTGTCAGAGGCCTTGCCATGGCCCAGCTGGGGAGAGACCAAAGGGGGAATGGCAGGGCATGAGGCACTTCCACAGTGGTGGAAATAGCTGGACCAACATCCAGAAAGTTAGGGACAGGGAGCTAAAGAGAAAACAGACACCAAAAAAGGTTGGAAGTGAATCCACAGAGTACAGTAGAACCTAGAAGTGCCATGGCCAAAGGGTAGCCTTGAAAAAATTCCAAGGAGATTAAAAAAAAAAAAAAGGTACAGCAACATCTCACAGGTTTCTGGGGGCCAGAAGCCAGCCACAGGACAGAATTAGAAAATCCTCTCCACTCTGGTCAGCAGAAACTACTCCTGCCCCAGACTGCACATGACCACAAACAGCCCAGCCCTAGGGGCCTCTTGAAGCTCATGGGGCCCTTCCTAAGGCTCAAAGTGGTCCTGTGGCCACTAGGATGGGCTACCAGGGTAAACAGAGAGTTTGGCAAGTGGAGTGGGCATGCAACACAGCTGGTGCCAGGAGGCCTAGCTGGCAGGCTCTGCTCTAGACGTGGTGGCCACAGCCCAAGCTGCTGAGGCCAGGAGTACAGCTGCTCCCTGGGGACCCCCTGCCAGCTGTGCATGACATGACACACTGGACCACATAGAGGGAGTGCCCTCCCAGGCGTGGAGCCCCTGGGACTCAGCTTTCCCCTGTGGTGATGTTCACCTGGTAGCTTGGCATGTGTGGGCTGGCAAATCACAGGTGATTCATGTGGCTGATTTACTCATGACTATCAGGCTAAATTTAGGTTAATTACTTTTTAATCATTGTCTCAAGGGTACAGGAAAATACTTGAAGCTGGTCCACAAATGTGGGGTGCTGCTGGGGTGGCAGGTACTATCTGATAGACTCGATGCCAGCAGAGGAGTGGACGGGTACAGCTCCGCAGGTTGTGCACCCCGAGCCTCTAGAGAGCATGGGGCACAGCCTGGCACCCATCCACCCAGTCCACAGCTATTCTAGAGCCCTGATCCTCAAGTCCCATGTATGGGGCCCGAGGTATAGGCATCCCACATTCTGTAGTGCCCAGTAACTTGCATGGCCACCGCAGTCCAGGCCTACCACATTCTTCCTACCATTCCTGCCTCTGTCTTTTCCCTGTCATAGCACAGAGAACATTCCAGAAGAGGACTAGCCTCCTGAAACTCAGTGGCCTACCACCTCACCTGCCTTTCCTGTGGAACCTTTGCTCTCCTTGCACCCAGTGTAAAGCCCCTCACAACCATCCTGGGCATGGGACCATCAGAGTAGAGGAGCCAGAGACTGGGCCCATGCAACAGGCCTTGGGGCAGCAATGCAGCCAGCTAGACACACTGGTCCTTGTGCCCTGAACCTGATGGCTCTGCTGCCCTAGTGGCTTCTGCACTGGGCAGCAAGCAGTGCTATCACTGAAAGCCCACCCTGCTCCTGAGGCTTGGCTGGATGGAGGGCTCACCTCAGGGATAGCAGTGGCTTCTTGCCTGCTGACCAGCTCCACCCAGCATGGTTCACGCCCAGCTCTGGGTATCTACACATGGCTCCTTTCCCTCCTGCTTCTTTGCCTAGGTTGTTTGGTGTCAACACCACTGTCCAGATGGAACCCCTGTACAAGGGACAAACATGCAGATGGCTGATAGCAAAGCCACTCCAGAAGTTGTTCTTGTGGGGTGGAGGCCTGCCATCAAATGAGACCGAATCTATGTAGATCCCCTCCCTCAAGATGCCAGGCCTCTTCCAGGTGGAAGAACAAGTGTGGCAGGTGTGTCCCTCCCCATACAGTATGCTGACCAAGAGGCAGTCGCCCGGCCCCAAGCAAGGCCAGCTTTGCGCTACAGCAGCTGGCTTTCCACTCTTCATGTAATTCAGATTATCAAATAACATGGTGTGGTAGTTGATACACTGTGTCAACTTGTGGAAGCTTGACTGGATCAGCTCTGCTGGTTGGGAGCTGTGGGAGTTCCATCCTGCAGGATGTGGAGGGCCTGCCTTGGGACGTGACTGGTCCCACCCTGGGGTGTGACTGATTCGACCCTAGAGCCAGCCAGGTTACCCCAGAGTGACTCAGCACAAAAAGTATATAAAAAGGAGTTGAAGAAGACTTTGCGTGGCCCTGCCCTGCCTGGCTTCCTTGGAGAAGTCCTGGTCTGTGGAGGAGTTTGATCTTTGCATCCATGCCACTTTAGAGGAGCTCTGATCTTCACAGTGGAGCGCTGGCATAGAAGGAAGAGAGAGGCTTGATGGATGCCACAGCTGCTGCTCCTCCTCTGCTCTTCATTGTTTTTTGCTGCCAAGAACTGTGTTGTTTGACTTAGAGCCAGCAGAGTATGAACTGAAACTTCCACAAACTTTGAGCTAAATAAGCCTTTCCTTCCTTCATTTTGAGTGTCTGGTATTTGTCCCAGTGTTATGGTTTATGTCTAGTTGTCCCCCCAAAGCCTCATGGAGTCACTGGGCAGGGACTTCTAGAGTTTGAGACTTTTTTTTTTGCAGGACCGGGGTTTGAACTCACAACCTTGCACTTGCCAGGCAGGCGCTTGTGCCACAGAGTTATCTCCCCAACCCCCGAGTTTGAGACTTGATCCATGATCCCTGGGATTATAGGTTTTAGTACTGATGGGATTATGGGTGGAAGTGCTTCTGGGATTATGGGTGTAGCCTAAGGCGGGAGCTAAGGCAGAGAGCCTGAATGTAATATAAAGAGACAGAGAGATAGACTGGAGCTCTAGCTGTTGCTGTTGCTCTGCTGCCATGTTGGTTGGCTACCTCTGCCGCCATTTTGTTGCTGTTCCGCCGCCATGAACTGGATGCTCTCTGCTCTGTTCCTCTCAGCCTTGGGCCAGCCGAACATGGGACTGAAACCTCCAGTAACTGTGAGCTAAATAAACCTTTCCTTCCTTCATTTTGAGGGTCGGGTATTTGTCTCAGCAACGAGCAAAAAGTAACTAAGACACCCAGCAACGAGTAAAAAGTAACTAAGACACATGGGTTGGCCCTGTAAGATAGTGATAGAAAATAAAGATGGCCCTCATTGCCCAGCTCTGGTGGTTGTGGTCCTAAAACACACACTGGACAAACACCCAGGTGCCTGTGTACGGGTCATGTTCCAGGGGACCCTTCCTGTCAATGTAGCTGGATTAGCAGGCTTCTGGTGCATGACTGGGCCCTGGGGCACTGGACTCCAGGTAGATTAATCCAGATGTTCACGTGACTGTGCTGTGTGGAGGTAGGACCGGGTGGAGGAGGGTCACTGGGACATTTGAGGGTCTTCCTCACTGACATGCTTTCTCTGTGCTCTTCCTCCTGGCCACTGTGACCTGAGTTGCTGTACTCCCCATGCCCTTCTGCCATGATGTCTTCTTGATCTCAGCCCAGCCTATAGTCACTCAATCACATCATGTGGGATCCATTCTGTCCCCGGCCCAGAAAGCTACCTATATAGGTAGCACTGAGGATAGGTGAAGACTGTGATTAGTAGAAGAGGGCTCCTGGGGTAAGCCACAGTCCTCGTGGCTGCCTTCTTAGGACAAGTCTCCACATCCCTAGGTCCCCACAACTGGCATCTGGGCAGAGAAAGGCAGGGAGCCTTGCTGGAGGAGTTACAGCCTGAAGCCAGATGTAGTGATTGATACAGTGTGTCAACTTGAGAAGTCAAAGGCTTAGCTAAATGGCTCAGCAACTCCACAGCCTAGGGTGTGAAGGCCCAACCCTAGACGGACTCAGCACTTAAAGGATATAAAAGGGACTTGAGAATGGTGCCTTCCATTTCGTTGGAGGAGCTCTGGTCTTCCTAGTCAGCTTGGATGTTGTCTCCTGGCTTCTAGAGCAGACTCTGTGGCCTCCATCTTGGATCCTTCAGCCTTCCATCATTACAGACCCATCAGCCTCCTGATATGGACTTTCATGGAACACTACAGTGAGCTCTAGACCTGGGACTAAATACTTCAGTCTCCAGTGTGCAGATGCCCTCTGCACACTTCCTCATGTGACTCTGGCTGACCATTATAAGCCTATCTTGATATTTCTTGTATATTTGTGCATCCTGTATTATATCTGCTCTTCTAGCAAAACGCTGAAACACCAGGCCATCAAGTGCCAGGTGTGCAGAGAGGAGGAAGAGAGAACTGCTCAGAGATGGGACCTCACATCTGTGCCCAGTGTGACCAGTGACAGAGAACAGCTGTTCAAGTTTCAAGGGGAACACATAGCAGCAGCCATAGGTGCCAGAGGAATGGACTCTGCAACTCCTCTGGGTCCTGAAGAGACCAGATGACTGATATCCAGCTTGAACAATGGGAATGGCACTCTTGAGGAAGGTCTGCAGTGGACCTGCCTGGTCACACCTGCACCTGACCCTGACAAGAGCTACAGGTAGGACTCGAAGTCCTATGGAGTGGGAAGCACCTTCATCATCTCTCAGACCACACCTGTTAGAACTAGAAACCAAATGAAAGTTCAGCCACCACTACACAAAAGATCAGCACTCTTTAGCAGAGAGGTTTAGGATGCAAAAAATGAGCAAAGAAGGAAGAGGGCACACACACCTAATTCCAGCACTTCGGAGGCTGAAGTAGGAGGATTGCTGAGAGTACAGTCAGCCTGGACTATATAGCAAGTCTAAAAAAAGAAGGGAGAGATTTCTGTTGGCCAATGGAAAAGAGTAGCTAATGCTTAATTTTTTTTTCTTCTTAATCTCTTATAACTTTTTTAAACTTTGCATGTATATATCTGTTAATATAAATGACTAATTTGAAAACACCACCATACAATACAATTACTGTTGAATTCATATTATTTTGTTTTGTGAAATTCTGTATTATTTCTATTTTTTATTATTTTGTATTCTCTTTAAAAAACAAATGAGATATATTGTTTAAAAAAATGGAGATGAGGAGGAAGGAGGAAGAAGGGAAAAATACTGAAGAAATAATGAGTGCAAATTCCCAAATTTAAGCACAGTCAGTTCTAAGCAAGATAAATACAAGCCCAAGCACACAGGGACAGGTCATGGTCAAACTGCTGAGAAGGTAAGAAAGAACCTCAAAAGCCATATAGAAAAGCAACACAGCAACAAAAGCAATGAGCTCTGGCCTGGGAGTGGAGGAAGCTCCTTTAGGCTGAGAGCAGTGGTGCAGACCAGGGCCTAAAGGAAGCAAATAGAGCATGGGCAGTCACCTTGTTACCTCCAATTCATTTCTCACCTACCTCCTCATTTAACAAAAGCTACCTACTCAAAGCAGAAGTAATCACACTAGACAATGGCATTGTGGACTGCTTACAGACTAATAACACAGAGCACAGAGCATGGGGAGGGAACTGAAATATGGGAGTTACTATAATTTTGGACCAGAGTGAAGAAGGAGTAGAAGAAAGGAAGCATCAGCAAGGTAGGAAAATGTGGATTCTGTCAACTTGCAATCTAAGAGCACACAGTCAGCCAAAGGCCATCATTGAGATAGAAGTCAACATCTGCAAATGAGCTGATACCTACTGTGCTTTTACTATCCCCTCTGGAATTAGGAGGGAGCTGGGGCTGCCTCTTAGAGAGATGATTATGGCAGGCTCCTCCCCTGGAGGGACTAAGAGCTCATGAAGGAGGCTGCATGCAGTTCAGCTCTCTGGCCCTTCTCCTTGCCTTTCAGGGACACCATTCATGTCCAGGGAAGAGCATCATGACACCATCCTGAACACCAGAAGCCTCTTTCTTCCCCAACAAAAGAAGCTACAGGGCCCTGGACCACGGCAACCCCACCTCTAAACTAAGAAAATGGATGTCCATTCTTTCTAATCCCCCAGTATGTGCTATTCTATTATACTGTCAAGAACAAAGGAATACAAAGAGAAAGACAGAATTCTCACAATATCTGATGGACTCTGGTGCTCCCTAAGATGGAGTGAGTTCCCAGAGCCTCTGTCCTTCACTGGACTCAACCACAACTTCATGACCTAGGATCTCACACAGTGAATGGCAGACGAAGATTTTGGATGGAAATTTAATGTAGACAGTGACCCACACGAGGGCAAGACTGCAGAGCAGCTAGACTCCTCTGGCTCTGGCTCACAGAAGCAGCAGCTAGATTGGCACAGCATCTGGCCAATGTTGAGAGCAACACCAGGGAAAATGCACCAATTTAACCAGAAGACCAAGCAGAGGGACAACCATGCTACGACCACAGAGGTTCTCCTTCCTTTCTTCCCCTCAAACCTTCTCCCAGTGCTCCCAGTCCAGCCAGCCAGGATAGGCCTGTTGTAGCCACAATGCACCAGGGGCCTGATCCCCAAGAGGGGAACCATTTCTGGCCAAAGGAACTGGAAGAAGCAGCCAGGCTGCAAAAAGTTGTGAAGGAGAACCCCTTGGTTTCTTTTCTGTTTTCATTCCTGCTTCACTATGCAGCCTGCTACCGTTGTACTGAACTGTGTGGCTGCACAGGAGATAAAAATTCTGAGATTTCCAAACTCTGGCCACAGAAGATGAGGGGATCAGAGGAGAGGAAACAGGGCTGGAAAGAGATTTGTGTGCAATGTGTGTGTTTATGCATGTATGCATCTATACAGTGGGTCTTTCATATTCAAGGGTTCTATCCCCTCAGAGTGGTCCACCATGGATCAAAACCACAAGGGGAAAACTTGTATTTTGTCTGGAACACATACAAATCGTTTTTATCACCATTCCCTGAACAACACAGGGTAACCACGTGTGCACAGCATTCCCATCATACTAAGCATGACATATTGTCTACAGAGACCAAAAGCAATAGGAATGTCTGCAGGTTCCTTGCAAATCTGGCCCCTTGCTAAGGAAGACAGCCAAGGCTCCATGGAGTCTGGTGTTTAGACAAAGCTGGAACCAGTCAGCTTGGAGACCAAAAACTGACATATATATGGGCAGGGGAGAGGAGGATTTTATCATGGTACCTACTCCATGCACTTGGGAACCTTCTAGAAGTCTCTTGCAGTCACCCACAAGCTGGAGACGCAGAGGTACCAGGGACATGGCAGATACTGCAGTGATCACTTCAGGAATGTGGTCTCACACAGCCCTGTGACACAGCAGGAGTCACTGTGACCAGGAGTGGAAGGGATAATGGGAGGCCACCACTACCCCATGCTGCCTCAGAGCACAGCACAGTGGTCTTAGAAAAACATGAGGCATCTTCACCTTGGCCCAGGACTCTGCAGACAGACCACAGGAGTAGCCAGCCAAGACCACCTGTCCTGACAGTTTGGGAGTCACCTTCTTATTGTAGGAGCAGAAGGTGGCACAGGTCAATCTAGAGTACGCCTGCCTGGGTGCCCATCAGCCCTGATTCACCCACGACCTTCACTCACATGTGTGTACCTGGCCCAGGAGCTAAAGGCCCAAGGGCGGCTCCTGTCACTTTCAGCCAGGGCTGAGGCAAATGGACAGCCCTCAAGGAGGAAGGAGAAAGACACAGAAAGAGACACAGACATGGATGAGGAGACAGAGCATGAGTTGATTGCAGGAAGGGGCAGGGAGTGCCAGTACACACATACGCACATACAGAGCACACAAACAGTAGATTCTCAGAAGCAGGAAGGGCCTAAGAGCATGGAGACTGCTCTGAGGCCAGGCCCCTGCTCTGCTGCCTGGGTGCCTGCCAGGTGGAACTGTTCCAACAGGGAAAACCCGAGAGAGCCCAGCCTGCTCTGCCCTCCACTGTGTGTTTCATATGGTTCCAGCTCCCTGGCACAGCACCAGGATTTCAAAGACGTATCAGCAAAGGGCAATCCTCACATCTCTGGTTCCCCTGAACAAGCTCCACCATCAGGTCCTTTGCCAGAAAGCTACAGGCACACGCAAGTGCATGCACGCATGCACGCACACACACACACACACACACACACACACCAGCTTGGGAAAAGTGGCACAACTATTCGCACTGACCCCAAAGCAGCCCTGAGCATGTTGTGATCCCTGGACCCCAGCCAATGCTCACCAGCCTGAGATGGCCTCAGTGCTGGCAGCATTGTCCTTCCCACCAACACAACTCCTGGCAACCTGGTAAGATGACGGGACAGAATAGCTGAGAGCTCAACACATGCTGAAATGGGAGGGCCCTTCTTAGACCAGTGAGGCCTTTTGCTCGACCAGGCTGGGTTCTAGTTGACCACTTAACCCATTACACTTGGCCATAACACCAGGTCATCCATTCATAGCAATGAAAAAGACCACAGACAATCCTGTACCTTAGTCTCTACCCATGGACAGGACCCACATATATCTTCCTTCTCCTCTGCCTTCAGCTTCTTGAGGCACCCGACCCCTTGCCAGGCTCTGTCCCAAGTGTACCTGAAGGACACCCCTGGCAGTGTCCAGGACAGCCTCCAAATCTGCATCCCCATATTACCAGGCAGCCCAGAGCAAGGTCCTTGGGCAGCATGGGTACAGGCTCTAACCACAGCCTGGCCCTGGCTGCAACAGGGTGAGCTGGACGGTGGTGCCTATCATTCAAAACAGTGCTCAGAGCATGCCAGCTTGCCAAGCACAGGTCAGTGCTAGGCAGAGTGGCCATGGTGCAAGACCACAGCACTTGCCACCTGCTCTCTATCATGCCAAGCTGTGCCCTGAATCCCCAGCCCCACCCTCTGCACACCAGTTCACAGCACCTGCCCTTCTTGGTGACTCACACCCACAACCCTGATTCCACCTGACACAAAGCCAGCACCAAGCTTAGCCTTAAGCAAACCAAGCATGAGTGGTGCACAGGATACCTGATACCCCATGCTGGAGCCCTGAGCTCTAGGAGGGAAACTAAAATTCCTGATGCCCTGCCTGGACAAACCAGCAAATATGCTGCAGGCACCTCTGCCAGCTTGAGATGGGGGAGCCCTGTGCCTGTGTTTCTACCCCATCACCAGGCTAAAGATGCCACACTTTCTCAACTCCAGGACAATCTCTACATCACACATGTGAGCAACAGGTTCTTTCACCTGTGTCACCTGATGGGAAATGAATTCCAAGAGGAAGCAAGGGTAAATGCAAGCTACAATGTGTGTTGTTCTGTTCCAAGGACTGAAACCATGGTGATGGTGGTGGGGATACCACCAAAGAATTCCTGTGTTCAGAGCTCACAGCCCTGTTCCTCACTATCTCAGGGACAACTACACCACCTTGCCATCCAGATAGGAAACTTAAGGGAAAGGAGCTATGCAAAGGGACATGGCACTGGTAGCAGGGGCCTGGCAAAGGAAATGTGAGATTGTGCACTAGGTTGAGCACAGAGCCACCAGAGTGAGAATGGTCAGGCAGGCACTTCCAGGAATAGGCAGGGACAACATTAAGCATCTCAGGTCTCACAGGGGAAGCTGGGTGGGACACACTGGGTCTGGGCTGCATGGGGCAGGGCATGATCAGATGAATAAGCTACATAGAAATGATGGCAGGGCACAGGCAGCGAGTGCCTCTCCAGGCACTGGGGACTGCTGGTTCCAGATGTCAAGCCTGCTATAGCAGTGCTGGCAGCACTGTGGGAATAAAGAGGGCCCCAGGGTAAATGGTGAGCTCCCAAGGGGAGCTCTGGGACTAGCACTGAGGACCAGCACTCAGCTGGAACAGAGAGAGTGACTTCTCTGAAGTGGGGCAGCAAGGGGCAGGGGGAGACCCTGCATGGTCACTATTCCTGGAGGCACAGAAGGTGGCACTGTGTCAGACACCAGCAGCCAGCACAAGGAAGCTTTTACCCTGTACTGAGAGCAAGCTAGAGGATTCTACGAGGAAGTCTGGGTGAGAAGACAGGGCTCCCTTCAAAAACGGAATAATCAGCCGGGCGTGGTGGCTCACGCCTGTAATCCCAGCACTCGGGAGGCTGAGGCAAGAGGATTGGTGCGAGTTCGAGACCAGCCTGGGCTACAAAAGTGAGCTGCAGGCCAGCCTGAACTGCATAGCAAGACCTCGTCTCAAAAAAAAAAAAAAAAAAACGGAATAATCTCATCCACACAGGACTGACTGGAAAAAGAAAGCTGGTGCAAGAAGCCAGGGAGCTAGAGCCACAGCCTGAAGGGAAGGTGAAGCCAAAGCCCAGGAAGGGGCCGAAGCCACATCCAAGGATGAAGCTGCAGCCACATTGGGAAGGAGAGCTGGAGGCACAATCATGGACTCTGGAACCATTCTTGGAGATAAACTACAAGTAACATTCAAGCAAGATAGACTAAACTGTTGCAGAAAACCAGCACAGCTCACTAATCAGCAAGATTAGGGCAGATTTAGCAATAAATGCAGCTTCACAGCAGAACCAGAGGGCTCGTGGGATCTGAACACCCTACTGACTTCCGCTGGGGACCAATCTCCAGCACTTGTTATGACTGCTGCCAACATTCAACAAGAGGCAAGCAGAACTTGCCTACGTCCACATCCCCTATGGTCCTACAGAGAACCCAGAGAGGCCAGAGAACAAGGAAGCAAGACCACAAGATAAAGAACACCTTTTGAGGCAAGCACAAATCTGCAGCAGTTCTTGCAGAGGTAACCCTGGTAGGAAGGAGCTGCATGGTCATAGGTAACCATATACTGCATAGGAAAAGCAGCAGCAACAACTCCAGCCAGCTCAGGTTGGCTTAGGTTCCCATACAATTATGTACGAGACTCAACCAAGAAAATCACTACAGAAAAGAGGGAGAATATAGAACTTTATTGTATAACAGTAAATAAAAATTCCACCACAGAAGAGGGGCAACATGGGATTTTTCATTTAATAAATACAAATGAATAAAAATACTTTGTTTTGTAAAGAGATTGCCTCTCTTCCACTTCCCACAGAAGCCTACAGGTGACCCTGTCCAAGTGTGGCCAGTCTGGGGTTGGCTGCCCCATCCACACCTAGAGAGGACTATATCTCCTTTACACCTCGAAATACTATTTAGGTATTATACTTCTCCTTTTCCACCTGTCCCAGATGCAAGCCTCCATTGAATTTTCAAAAAGGCCCCACAGAACTCTCAATCAAGACTTATTCATACTAAGAAAGGCCCTGGCAAAAATGCCATAGTCCACGGGCCACATCAGCAACAGGGAGAAGGCAATATGAAGTGAAACCTACTGCATGTCTCCCATGTTGTCTCATTTTAAAAATAGAAACTCCTATTTAAATCAAACTTGCCTGGAATAGGTCAAGTATTTGCTCCTGTATGAGACAGGTCTGTTATTGCTTGTATGAGCCTCCTCCAGGCATTGAGCTATTTAGTCTTGTCCACTAACAGGGACACTTGGACCACATCCAAGTCACAGATCATACAGGACCCGCAGTCAGCCTCCTGGTGCAACTGCAATGTACAAGGTACAACCCTGGAGCTCCTCAGCTTTAGAACAAAAAGGGAAAACTTTTACAGGGTTCAGGAGAAAACATCACTAGAACTTTAAAACTCTTCTCATGCTTGTTCCCTAGCAGAGTGCCAGTAATGAGGACCTGAATGCAAACCCAGAAAATGTAACTGGGAAAAGCCATTGGTTTTGTGGCTAGCAGTGATCTTTAGTTCTACATCCTTGTTCCTCACAGATGCATTTCCAAAGCATCTCTCAGAAGGACATCTAAAGATAAGAATGCAGCAGCAGCTGTGAGAACAAGCCCTGCTGGTAAGAATCAGGTGAGAAAGGAAGTGGACACCTCCCCAGGTACATGGGACCAGGAGCCCACAAGCTCTACCCACTGCTTCTAGAACCTCATTGGTGTCCTGTCTGCCCAAAGGTGGCCTGTGCCCCAGAAGGGGAGGGCAGCTGTGGCCACACTGCTGCTGAAAGAGAGGTAGTGACGATAGGGTGTATGGCTGATCTGGGCACCCAGGAGGACCCATAAATACTGCAGCAAACAGTGAGCTATCAGTCCTAGAGAGAGGCCTGTCTGGGTGAAAAGATAAGAGACAGGAGGTTGTGGATCTATAAGCTGCCTGTTCTGTTGCTAACATGGCAGCACTGCTGCCATGGGTCTGTAGAAGCAGGCTGGAATGGCTCTGGGGTGCCGGGGTGCCCATGTGCCTGAGGGTTGGGGGGCACAGCCTCACAGTCCCAGAGACTTTTGTACAATCTGCTTGGCAATCTTGTAGAACTGCTCACGGTCATCCCGCCACATTTTAGAAGCATCTACATTGGCGCCACTCTCATCGTTGGGCTCTGAAAGATAAGGGAAGGTGTGAGCAGCTTGAGGACAGCAGTCTTTCCCCTGTACACAGTATGGACAAACTCCCCACCCCCTAAGCAGACATTCTGGGGACAGCTCTCCCTACGGCAGCTCAACTACATGGGTCACTTGTTCTCATACCCCAACTTCTGGGCTCCCTCACATTGGAAACTTGAGGCCTAAATACCAGTAAGAAGGAATCCAACAGCCTGCACCCTCAGCTCCTGCCACCCACCCCACCCCACCCCTGACTCTTGGCTGGACTCCTGGAGACAGCTAACTCCTGACCCACAAGGCCTGGGTCCTCTTCCTATCATGCCACCTGCCCAGTGCTGCAGGTGTGGCTTGCTAAGGCAGTTAATGACATCAAGCCCACCGGATGTCCATGGATATCAAACCATTGTCCTAGCTCACATCTGGAGGCTCCTCTCTACCAGCCTTGGGTCCTGCTACAGATCTGGCAATGCCTCATTGGTTCAGCTATAGCCACCCTGGTCTAGCTATTTCCTTTGCCCCGAATGCCTTTTTCTTACTCCCCTCTTAACTTCTGGAAACCTGAGCATTTCCTAGGAAGTGGTCTGTGAGCCCACTATGATTTACCACACTGACCTCCAGTGGTTGGAGGATTTGCAAAGTTTCTCTAGAATGTGGGACTCAAAGTGTGGGGCTCTCTTATACTGATCTTTATACCCCCTGAGTAGTGTGAGACAAATAGTAGGACCCCAGTGTAGTCCTACTGAATGAATAAGATGCCCAAGAATTAAAGAATGGTCCATCATGGTCCATAGTGCTACATGACATGGACTGTCTTTAGAATTTATTATTATGAAAAGTGTGTTTACATTCGCAAAAATGGAGACAAGCAGTACTAAAATAATATCCATGAGTTAATTACAAAGACATTTTAACCCAGACAGGGATGAACGAGGGATTCTGGGTATTGGTCATCCTACCTGCTAACATGCTCACAACCGACAGCAGGATCTTCTCCACACTCTGCACAGGGCTCCACCTTTCGGCACTGCTCTCATACCCCATGGGGTCATCGCCTGGCGCATGGAGGATGGAGATGCAGACTCTGCCATCGGGGTAGACTGCAAGGGTCAGAGGCAGCCAGATGAGCCTTAAGTGGTGCCCTATGTGACATAGTGCTGGGGCAGATTCCACAGGTAGAGCACAATGGGTGCAGACAAGCTCAAGCTGTTTGCACAGCTGGCAAAGACTTGGGGCCTGAGCAACATGCTCTACATCTGCACCATCCTGGTGTGGCCTGTAGCTGGGCCCTGGCTTGCCTGGGCCTCCCAGAGCCCTGCACACCTGCTGACAGGGACTCTAGACTGGCCTCCCCAGCTCTCACCAGTCGTAAATGGACTCCACCTTCTAACAGATGTCCTTACACATTACCCCTGAAAGAACAGTAAATAAAAGATCATCTGGCAGATATTTCACTGAAATTAGGATTATTCAAAATACTTTTCAGAGCCAAATTTAATAGAAATTCTTAATTCCACCATTAAATGCCCATGCTTGACTGGGGTTATACACATTCACATGGCTAAGACAAAGGTAAGTGGAATGACTTCAATACCCAGAGAAAGAATGGCACTATTCTAATAGAAAAGTTATCAGCAGCACTATCTAGAGGTCAATGTGTCCCAAACTATTCTCCACCAGGTACCTAGGCTACCCAGACTCCACATCCAAGGAGGAGGCCAGTTTCAAGGGCACAGCTGGGTGTAGTGCTTGCTAGGTAGTTAAGCACATATTACTTTCACATCCACTGGGAAACCTGGGAAGATCAGACACACTCTCAGGCATACACAGTAACCCATCTGGGTGAAATAAGTTGTAAAATTATAAAAAGCTATTGAGCTTGCAGGCAACAACTCAAAATAACTTAGTGAATTCACTTTAGCTCATGAATTCAGAATTTGATGAAAACATAAAACACTGGTAGTTATCATTTGTCTACAAAGGGCCTTTTATTTAGTCCCTGCCCCTCTGCCTCCTTGGCTGCCAGGAGCTGCCCATTGCTTCTCATTACAGGAGAAACCAGGTGGGATGCTGGTCCTGGACCTGGGCATCTACAGGCCAAACACAAATCTGGACACCAGAGTTCTTGAGACCATGCAGGCTGCCACAAGACATGCAGACACCAGGAAGTTCTCAACTTCAGCAAACACCTCACAGTGACGGTGCTCTGTGATATCTCTGCATACCTCAGAGATACCCAAAAGCAGGGTGTCAACACTGGCCCTATCTCCAGGTCTCATCAACTGAACTTCCACCCACATCACTCCAGCATCAGTCACTGCCTTCCTTCTGGAAACTTGGATGTGCTGCTGCCACACCTCTCCACCCCACCCCACCCCCCCACTTCAAAGAAAAGGACCAGCCTTGGGCCAGCCAGATAGTTCAGTGGACTAAAGTGCCTGCTTAGGCAGGCACAGGCACCAGGGTTCAATCCTGGGTGTGCTTATATCAGCCCCGCCCCTGGGGCACGCTAAAAATGGCAAATGAGACTGGGCATGGTGGCACACACCTGTAATCTCAGTGCTTGGGAGGATGAAAACAGAAGGATTACTGTGAGTGTAATATGTGTAGTGAGACCCTATAGACCCTGTACTAAATACATTAAAGAAAAAAAGTGAACTTACTCCTGGAAGAGAGACACACTCTTAAAGCTAACACCTAGCCCACAGCCATCCTGGCCCTGTTTCTCTCCCCTTGCTTTACACTAGACTCCTGGGATAGCCACTAGAAGCCACCTCTTCCTGCAGGTGGCCAACACTTATCACCTGGCCAGGCCGTGGCTCTCTCAGAGGCTTGAGATTAACCTAGGCAGCTCTTATAGAAGTAGCCACATGGCCCTTGGGTGGGCAGGGTCACCACTATATTCAGTAGTCCCAGAAAAGGCTGAATGAATGACTTCTTAGGAGTTTTTATTGCCCAACTGATTTTTCTGATAATATATACCTGCAGAATACTCTGAAAATTCACTTTTATAAAATAAAAATATTCACTTACAACAAGGCAAAATTTAAAAGCTATTTAATTATCTGAACATTAATGTATAGTTGAGTGGTAGAGTTCTTATTTAGTACATGCAAGGCGAGAGTCTATCCTCAGCACCACCAAAAACAGCAGTAATAATTATTCTCTACTGTTCAAAGCCTGGGTTGATTCCTATCTTTCTACCACTGAAAATATACTGTTCTAGGGCCAATGTGGCCAGGTGACCATATGTCAGGCCTAAAATTCTGAGCAACCACTGAAGCAGCACATCCAGGCCACAGTTCTTTTATTTACGTTCAGCTGACATTCACAGCTGCCACCATGGTGTTAATGCCACCGTGACTCTGCCAAAGTTTGAAAGCTTACAAATTTGTCTTAAAAGTTTACACTGTGACACAAAGCACTCCATGTGGGTGTAACCTGTCTCTCCTGGTTTCACAAAGGACACCACAAGAACAAAAAACAAGCTAGCTCCTGGACTCTTACCTTCTGGCTCATCAAAAACGTGACTTGTATTTTCTTCTGAAGTAGACTGAGACTTAGAAATTTTTTTGCTAAAAACTGTGATTCTTTCCACTTTAGCTCTGTACACACCAACAGTCTGTCACCTAGGGAATGTGTCTACAGGCTGGTGAGACCAGGATGAAGGTAAGGGCCAGCTAGACCCCTGACAGCTAACCTCCTGCTGCTAAGGGTGGCCCATCTGACCCCAAGCCATGGCAAGCCCTGCTCTTCAATCTGGAGTCCTGCCCCCATCCCTGTGTGCAGACAGTCTTCATGACAAAACTGCTGGACCACTGTCAAAAGCTGTGTTCCACCTCTTCTTTCTCTGGCTTCCGTTTCCAAGCAGGACCCATGCTAGCTGGGGACATTAGATCCACAACCCACACACAGAAGCACTTACTGTTGGGGTGAAACATCTCACAGGTGAAGCGCATCTTTGGAGGACTCAGTGGGTAATCCAGTGGGAAACTCAGGATGGCAGGAAAAACGCCAAACTCGAAGCAGGTGTCTTCAGGGCCCCTGGAAGACATGGAATATAGGTAGATATGAGCTCAGATACAATCTGCAATGTTGCTCACGATTCTCCAGGGATAGAATGCTTCTGTTTCTAAGTGGTGATGAAAAGAAAACAGTCTTAACACTCTTCTCTAAACAGCAGGGTGTCTTTCTCTGCCATTCTAGCTGCTGTCAGTCTTGGGCAGGTATAGAGACTTAGTGACACTTACAAAAGTGGCAGGTGGCAGCAGGGCCCATAGGAATCTGCCCCTCCAGATAGGTGGTACAGCCATGTGTGAAGGCAATGGTGTGGATCAGGGCTGGTGGTCAGCTAGAATCTATGGTACTTACTCTAATGCAGCATTAAGAAGTAATTCAAGGGAAAATTATTTAATATGTGTGAACATGCCTAAGAAGTGACTTTTATGACCTTACATTAGAGGCACATAACACTGTGATGCTGAGGCAGAAAAATTTTGTTTGAACCCAGACTGGGCCACTTTGGGATGTGAGACCCTGTATCAAAATTTAAAAAAGGGCTGAGGATAGAGTCCCATGTGAAGCTCTGGCACAGAAAAAAAAAAGGAAAGGAAAAACAGGAAAGGGATAGGGAAAGAAAGAAAAAAAAAAAAAAAAAGGAAACGGATAGAGAAAGAAAGGGAGCTGATGAAGCAGCTGATGAAGAATACATTTACCTGGCTCCCTAGGTGCAAAAGGCCAGGCTGCAAGCATCCATCAACCCCACTAACACTGCAGCGCCACTGGGGCCACAAGCTTCACCTACACAACACACCCTCACACATCAATAGCGGAGATTATTAAAGCAGCCAGAAGGTCTCCTGGAGTGTTAAAGCCCTCTATGGTGGCCAAGACTGATGTTAGCAGAAGAGGGGAAGAGTGATGGCCACCACCCTGACTGCATCTGAAGGAAAACAACCTGTCCCTACAAACTTCACTACAGAAACAGGCTGTGTCTTAGCTCTAGAATGTCCACAAAAGTTCCTTGTGCTTACAAAGGAAGCTGCTGGAGCATCACCACAGCACTGCCCTCACAAGAAGAGCTGCTGAAGTATCACAGGGGTGACACTGCACTCACAGTTAGGTTAGAATGATTAGAATGCTGACTGTGCTATTGGAGGCAGGTACTAGCTGGAGCCAGTCATTGATGGTGTGACCAAGAACAGTGTATTTTTTTGCCTGTTCCTCTTCCACCCCAGTGCTGTCTGTCTCTGTGTCTCTCCTTCCTTACTCCCCTAAGTTGAACAGCTTTCCTCTACCATGCCCCTCCTCACCCTGTTTCTGCCTTGGGCTAGCTAACCATAGACTGAGCCCTTTGAAACATAATCCAAAACAAACCCCTCTTTTAAACTGCTAGCATATTTTGTCCCAGAAACAGGGAAATGACTAAACAAAGTAGTTTTAAAGATCTTGAACAGTCTTTATTATGTAAATTTGATAATGCAGAATTATCCAGTGACTGTTGGATACTGAAGCAGAAATCACTGTGGGCATGGAATGTGGTAATGGTGCATGCCTATAGTCACAGTACGTGGGAGGCTAAGGAAAGAGGATCACAGGTTTAAGGCCAGCCTGAACTACATAGCCAGACCCTGTCTCAAAAGAACAAAACAAAACAACAGAAAGAAAGAAAGAGAGAGAGAGAGAGAGAGAGAGAGAGAGAGAGACAGACAGACAGACAGACAGACAGACAGACAGACAAAGAAACAAACCAATAAATCAATCACCATGGAAACATGCAGCCTAGGGACGAAGAAGAAAAAAAGAAACCACATGGAAGATCAGTCCCTACACTTCACAACTATCCTTCCTTAAAGAACCTCCACCCCAGGGGACCCAAACTTGGATGCCCCAGGGATCCACCAGTTTTGTTGTCACCTAGGCAAACACAAGAAATGGCCCAGGAAAAAAATCCAGAAACACTGGATTATCTGAAATTATCTCTACTTCATTTATTTTTTAAACTTTTTTTTTTTTTGAGACAGGGTCTCACTATGCAGTTCAGGCTGGCCTTGAGCTCACTTTTGTAGCCCAGGCTGGTCTCGAACTTGCACTGATTCTCCTGCCTCAGCCTCCCGAGTGCTGGGATTACAGGCGTGTGCCACCACGCCCGGCTATTTTTTAAACTTTATTTATTTAGTTAGTCAGTTATGTTATGAACTGCTCAGCCTGCCCTGGGGGTGGGGCTGGCACAGCAATGTGGTACTGAGGATCTAACCACAGTCCCTGTGGTTGCCTGAGCCTGCCTAATCTTTAGACCACTGAGCTATCTCACCGCCCCTTATCTCTACTTTAAACCACAAGGTTTATTTAGGGGCACAAACTTGTGCAATTATTTTGGTTCTGTGAAATTAACATAAATTAGCAAAGTATTTAACTTTACAATTAAGGGAAGAAGATAAAGAGAATGGTGTGGTGTGAAGAGCCAGTTCTATTCACTCTCAAAGAGAAATCCCAACTCTGAAAATTGTCCTGACACTTTTTGGGGAAACAACAGTGAATAGCATCTGGGTTGGAGAGAATGTGACTATATAATAGTGCGAGAGCCTAGCAGGAGATGGGACAGGGTTGCTAGGTGAGGAGGCAGGACAAAGAGGGGGCAAGGGCCCTTCACGATGGCACAGCAGGGGCTATGAGGCATGGCAGCATGGGAGACCCCAGCTTTGCTTATGCCTCTCTTCCTGAAGCAGCCTAAGCAACCTCTCCTTAATTCCAGGCCACCACAGGCCTCATATGAGAGGCACACAGCCATACTGAGTGGTGTGTTCACCAGGACTCACAGCAAAGGACAAGTGTCCCTCATCAGCACTCTGCTACCTCCTGGTTGCTGCTGCCATTCACTGCTGGGCGAAGCTAGGAAACCCAAGGACTCAGTGACTCAAGACCTATGTGGATCAGAGCACATTCTGTGTTATGGTTTATGTCTAATTGTCCCCCGAAAGCCTCATGGACTTATGGGCAAGGACTTCTAGGGTTTGAGACTGGAATGATGATCCACTGGCATTACGTATTTACTACTGTTGGGATTATGGTCTGAGTAGTGCTGAGACTATAGGTGTGGCCTGAGGCTGACAGGCTAAGGCAGAGAGCCTGATGTAATTTAAAGAGAGACAGAGAGACAGACTAGAGCTGTTGCTCTCTGCTGCCCTGGATGGTCGATTGCCTCTGCCATTATTTTATTACTGTTCCGCTGTCATGAACTGGATGCTCTCTGCTCTGTTCCACTTAGCCTTGGGTCAGCTGAATATGAACTGAAACCTCTACAAACTGAGCTAAATAAACCTTTCTTCCTTCGAGTGTCAGGTATTTGTCCTAGCAACGAGTAAAAAGTAACTAAGACATTCTGCCTGTGAAAACAGCCACTGGGCTGACAAAGCCTGTCTTCAGAAGTCACAACTTTCTCATGTGAGGAAAGGTTCCAGGCCTCAAGACTGCTGGCACCTCTGAGTCTAAAATCAGAAAAAATGCAGGGAACCATCTTCAGAATGAGCCACAAGCCAGGTGTAGTGGCACATGCCTATAATCCCAGCGCTTGGTTGGCTAAGGCAGGAGGACTGGTGCAAGTCTGAGACCAGTCTGGGCTACAAAAGTGAGCTCAAGGACAGCCTGAGTGACCCTGTCTCAAAAAGACCAAAAATAAATAAATAAATAAATAAATAAATAAATAATAATAATAATAAATAAAAAATAAATAAAAAAGGATGAGCCACAAAGGTTATTTGCTCAATGTTGTGAACACGGTTCTTTGTTTCTCATAATGGGGCTTTCTTTAAAAGCAACAACATCCACTATGCATTTTGTAGCCTCAGAAGCATAATCAAACACTTCCTAAAGTATGCCCATATCTCCAATAACAAAGCTACCTGCAGTCCCATCCCAGGGCCAGGGGGTGGCTACTGACCTGGAATGCTGTCAGCAAATCCCTACCCACATGAGAGTGAGCACATGTGGACTTGGAGAAGCTGCTGCCACACTTCTAGACCACCTCACTTTTCACAGAGGACACCCCTGGCTTTAGAGCCTCAGAAGGAAAAAACTAAGAAAGAAAGCAAAACAGATCTATCCAGGACAACTATGAATGCCCAAAGGCCACAAACAATTTTCCATCTTACTCATTCAACAGTGGCCTGATATGTTTGGCTCAGAAAAGAAACAAGGTGAGCACTACAATGAAGCACCATGACCAGATGCATGCTGTACATGAATCCCATCTGAATTTGCTCACTCCAACTGTGGTGACATCTTGTCCCTGAGCCACCTGCCCTACCATCTCAGTAAGTTCAAAGCACCCTGGCAGGCATGAGACATGCTCACCTGTCCTGCAGCACCACACTCCAGGCAAAGGGCTGCAGGGCGGCACGCCTGAGCAGGAGTCAGGGGAGTCAGGTGACAGGCTGTAATGCATGTTGCCCATCAGTGTGTACATAGCCTAGGGCAGGCACAACACAACAGGCACTATAGTGGGAACAGTAGATGCACCTGGTAGTGCTCCAAACCTGAACGCCACCCAAGGACATCTGTGTTCCAGCAGAAACCCACAAAGTATCCAAAACAGGCAGGTTGTTTCCACACCACAGAGAGCATGCAGGATCTACCTGGACACAGCCTCCAGCCTCTGTGCCACACAGAAAGGACCTGGGACACAGGGACTACATACAGCCCTAGGCCAGCACTACGTGTGCACTCAAAGGCTCCCAAAGCCAGGTCGAGGACCCTAGAGCCAGGTAGTAAGTGCTAATTAGAACTGGTGGGAGGTGGTGTAACAACCTCCAGGCCAGGGACACCATGACCGCAGAAAGCTCCTCCTGCATTCTGGTGGGTCAGCACTCAGAAGGATAAGGCATCCCTATGGGTCCCCAGGTGATTCATGGGGGTAAGGGAGTGGGGGGAGGGGATGGCACAAGGCTGAGAGGTGGAGGCAAAGCAGAGGAAGCCTTCATTTCAGTAGACAGAAGAGGTAACTAACACAAGTTCTATTCTATTAATATCACTTTCATTATTAAAAGTGCCCCAAAGGAGTAACAGTCATACCCCATTTTTTTGCAATAGAGGTATCTCTGAATAACTTTTTATGTGAACTATACTTAACTTTATTTAAAGCATACTGAGCAAGTTCATCAGTTATAAGAACTTACAGTGAATTCCAACAGTCATTCTTCTAACACATAACTTGACCTCACTTAACTGGCAAAATGTATTGTAATTCTCAAAATAAATAAAAATGTATCGGAAAAGTATATAAAATAAAGAGCAACACATCCCTCACCCACATGTCTGCATCACTTCTCTGAGGAACATGCTTCCAAGCATACTCTGATCCTCATGGATGAAACTATGCATTTTAAAATTACATCATGGTGGGGGCCAGGGAGATAGCTCAGTAGAATAAGTGTTCAATTCCCAGTACTGCAATAAACAAACAAACAAACAAACAAATAAATAAATAAAATAACATTATGGTGAGCCAGGCATAATGATGCACACCTGTAACCCCAATACTTGGAAGACTGAGGCAGGAGGACTATAAACTCAAAGCTAGCCTGGGCTACACTGTGAGTTCATTCAAGGCTAGCCTAAATTATACAGTGACAGTCTGTCTCCAAAATAAATATAAATAAAATAAAAATAAAAAACATGTAAATAAACTGCTGAGACTTGAAAATACTTAAATAAAGGGAGAGACTATATTCATGAATTGGCACAGTCAATGTTGTTAAGGTGGCACTATTCCCTCAAATCAATCCAAACATTCCAAACATCCCCTTGGGAGATCCCAGCAGGCATCTGCCAAAGCTGATGCTGATCCTAGGCTGCACCTAGAAGTGTACCATACCCAGGACAGCCTCAACAATCCTGAAAAAGAACAACAAAGCTAGAGGACCTAGAATTTCCCAAAACTCCCTCTACCACTATAGTAACCGGAGCAGCACAGTACAAGCAGAAGGATGGGCACTGGTGAGTGGAATGGGGTCCAAAAAGAAACTCTAGCCAGGGATATAGTTCAGTGACACAGCACCTGCCTGGCAAGCACAAGGTCCTGAGTTTGATTCCTAGTAGACAGACAGACAGACAGACAGACAAGAACCAGAAAGAAACCCTTGCATTCATGGCCTATTTATTTTTGACAAAGGTACCTGGGTTGAAATTTAGCAGGGAAAGGGTTGTCTTTGGCAAAGGATGCAAAGAACTGGCTGTTCATACAAAAGGATGAAGAGAGATCCGTGTCTAGTCCCAACTAACTCTGAACAATCAAAGATCTCAATGGAAAGAGATACAAACCATCACATTTCCAAAGGAAAATCTCTGTAACTGTGGGTTATATATGATACCAAAACCATGATCCATTTTTAAAACAAAACTGCTAAATCATAAATCAACAAAATGAACAATTCTTCAAAACACTCCATTAAAAAATAAAAAGGAAAGCTGTAGACTGGAAAATATTTTAAAATTATGTATCTAATACAATGTTTGCATTCAGAATATATTTTTAAATTACTATGACTTAATAATAAAAAATGAGGACAAGTTCTGAGGTCCATCAAAGGATGGCTAGTAAATAATCCATGAAAAGATGACCAACCACAGTCAATGGGGAAATGTGACAGCACTTCTCACCCATTAGAACAGTTCAGCTGAAAGCTGGGCGTGGTGGCGTACACCTGTAATCCCAGAACTTGGGAGGCTGAGGCAGGAGGATCAGTGCAAGTTCGAGACCAGCCTGAGCTACAAAAGTGAGCTCAAGGCCAACTTGAACTGCATAACAAGACCCTGTCTCAAAAAGACAAAAAAAAAAAATAAAGAAAGAAAGAAAGAAAGAAAGAAAGAAAGAAAGAAAGAAAGAAAGAAAAAGAAAAAGAAAAAAGGAACAGTTCAGCTGAGACCACAGTCAAAGCTGGAGATGGGCAGGGCAAAAGAGACTTCTACCCTCTGCTGGTGGGGGTGAATTTGGTAGCTTCTTAGGAAATCAAACACATTTACTCTATACCTCAGCAATTCCACATTCATGAATTTAACAAAAAGAAAGTGAAGTGAAAAACACCCTCAAAGACTTATGTACGAATATTCATGGTAGCATTACTCAAAACAACCAAAAAATGGGCACCATCCACAATCCAAATGTCTATTCCCCAGTGAATGAGAAGACAACTAGTGGAAAGCAAAGGAGCCACTTGCCACACTGTAACACAGAGGTCAGAGAACTCCCATGAGAAGCCCTAAGCAGGAAGCTCATTATTGCAGGGCTCCTTACAAGAAGTATTCAGGGAAGACAGACTAAGTCAGAAAGCAGACCTGTGACTGCCTGTGGCTGATGGTGGGAACAAGGACTGGCATGAAATAAGCATGGGGATCTTTCTAGAAATACTCTAAAACATCTCATTGGATGACAGTGAGATTGCAAAACCATAATAAAAGTACTGGCTTGCATACTAGATGTAGGTTAAACATAATAGCTGGTTACAAAAGTCACATAGGGAATATGTGCCATGCTCTGATTAGACTTTCTCAACCCTACACTTCTGATCGTTTCAACAGGTCACTCCCTGCTTGTGAAGGCTGCCCCATGCCTGTGGCACTTTTCACCATCCACCTACCTAATGTCAATAGCAGAGGTCCCCTCACCCCAGTTGTGACAGTCAAAAAGGTGCCAGCTGTGGCCAAATGCCTGTGGGGAACATGCCCAGATGAAACCACTGGTCTAGGCCTACTTGTCACCTGACACCTTACTACAGCCTCCCTGTGCTGCTCCCTGGCACCCCACTGCAGGGCAGCCCTCAGCACAGGAGCAGTAATTCCCATTTCACTACTACAAGGCTACTGCAATAAACTACCTCACAAAGGAACCTTTTAGATACTGACATGAGATGCCCTATGACAGTTTTCAGTAAAAAAGACATTTTGGCACAGAGCTAGTCACTGTGATCACACATTGGTTGGGCAGCAAGGCAGGAGCAGCAACAGCGTACAAGAACCTTAGGACAAGTACTTTCCCCTGGGCCTAGATACAGTGGTGGGAACCCAGCAGTGGAAAGAGGAAGAGGAAGGTCCTTCTCAGGTATTTAGCACAGCCTCATGAGCCTGCTAGTCTGGACAGATGACAGCAGCAAGGACACAGACAGGAAGACAGATGACCAGTGCCAGTAGCTTCTGGAGCCCTGGGGCAGGACAGAAGAAGACACCAATTCCACAGAACCTCTACCCTGACAGCCACTGATGATGCCAACTGACCTGTTTAAAGGCTCCTATTTCACAGAATCATTCCTAATACAATGACTTAGACAATAAGGTTTCAAAGGCCATAGGCTCTAGGACTGGAAGTGATTTTAAGCTATGGGTTCAAGCAAAGCTGGATCACTTTTATTTATTCATTTTTATTTGAGACAGAGTCGCACTGCGTAACTCAGGCTGGCCTCAGACTCATGGCGATCCTCCTGCTTTAGCCTACCAAGTGCTGGGATCAAGGCACGTGACACCATGCCTGGCAGCTGGACCACTCTGGATTCAAATAAATGAAGGTCAGAGAGGCCAAGTGACTGGGGAAACACAAAGCTCTGGAGGCCCACTCCTGTAACCTGCAGTACCAACCACACTCTGCTGGGTCCGCAGCTCACAGTCCAGAGGTACCTCACTCTTTTAATCAGATACTGCCTGTGAGGACTTTCCTGTACAGTCCAGTACTCATTCATTGTCACTTTTTCCAGCCTGCTCTCTCAACCCTGACCTCTGAGAAGAAATCTCGGTCACCCAGGACAGATGCCTCTACACAGGCCCTGTCCCAAGAATCCTTCATCCTCTGCCTGAACAACTGAAAAGGCAGGTCTTCCACTTCAAAGCCCAGTAGAACAAGAGGACTGGCAGGCAAGTTCCCAGCAAAAGCCAGCAGCACTGGGCTCCACAAGAGCTTGATGTACTCCCAGCACTTGGGAGGCTGAGGCAGGAAGATCATTGTGAATTAAGAGACCAGCCTGGGCTACAAAGTGAGGTCAAGGCCAGCCTGAACTGCATGGAGAGACCCTATCTCAAGAAGACAGAGAAAAAAAGAAAAGAGCTTGGTGTCCAGAAACATGAGACCCAGAGGTGGCCCTGGAAACCATCTGAGTAAAAAAGGAGAGCCTATCACAGAGGAGCAGAAGACCAGCCAGCTGTCTGCCAAAACAGAAGGGTGAAATGAACTGACAGGAGGACAGTTAATTCCCTAATAGATGTTTAAGTACATCTGTAAATGGTCTCTTGTTTATGAAGGGTCTGGAGCAAACCCAAAACCCACAAACTCGCCAATCCTGAAGCAGGGGAATTCCACAGGAATGCAAAGCTTTATGCAAACACAGAAGTGCTTTCCCCAGAAACAGTTCTAATTGGTTTCTTAAGACAGGTTTTCAAAATATTGGTTTAATTTTATACTGTTTACCTAAAATTTGTAATAGTTACCCTAACAAATTTTTAACAAACCATTTTTAAAACCCATACTAGAGGCTCCAGCTGTGCCTTCTTAAAACCTTCTAAATCTGTCTACGTGGTGCACCAAAGAGCTGACACCTCCCAAGCCCTCAGGACCCATGGGTGTTGACTTGACTTTGCAAGACCTCCTTGCACATTTGTACCCTGCAGCAGGTACACTGTACAGCTATGTGTCCCTGTTGACACATGACACAAGTCACATCTCAGCTCACATGCATGTTCTCTCTGCTATATCTGCCATGCATTCTGGGATAGTACTTGGGGCTCCTGTCAGCCCACACCTCCCTTGGGCAAAAGGCTCAGCACTACAATGCCCTTATCTGCACTCCACTTCTCCCAGGTCTGAAAATATTCAACAGAAAATTCTGCAAATAACACAAGTTCTAAATAACTTTTATAGGTTAGGCATCTATAATCCCAGCACTCAGAGGGCTGAGGTGGGACGATCACTGCAAGTTTCAAAAAAGCCTGGGCTACAAACTAAGCTCAAGAACAGTCCAAACTGCACAGTGAGACCCTGTCTGGAAAAGACAAAAAATAAAGAAGTAAATAAATATAAATAAATAACTTTTATTAGAAATGCTACCATATCTGTTTCATTTTACAGGCTATTGGCTATTGATGTTGATGATAATGGTATCTTTTTGAGACAGGGTCTTTCTTTGCCTAACTCAGCCCTTAGGCTTCCTCACAGACACATATACAGGAACAGAGTCCTTAGCATGGCATTCAGCACTAACCAGTCTCAGGAACCTAAGGGGGGGGGTGCTTAAAATATCCTCAGAGATAAGGGCCAACCATACGACATCAGACACAAACACAGAAAACACTAGCATTTAGACAGAAAGATCAGGTACTTTTCTGTCACCCAGTAATCACCCTTACAAATTATCAGGAAATGTCAGGTCTGCTATACTTTGTTTGCATGTTATCTACTGATGATTTTTAGAATAGTTTGCATATCAAACACTTTCACATATGACCTATCCTTTGTGCAGCATCATTGTGTTTCTTAGCCAGATCTCGAACTGTGACAAGACAGGTAGAATGTTTGGTCCTTGCATGGAGCTCATCCAAGGCATAGGTACCAGGACACTTCTTCCTGTCCCTACCCACCAGAGCTTGCTCCATCCAACAAAATGCAATCAAAAACCTTCTAACTTGTGGAAATAACCCACTTGACAAATAAGAAAAGCAGGAGACTGATGACAAATTTTTTACTTCTTAAATTTTACCGATGTTATCAAGCACCTAAGGGAGAAAGAAAAGTGCAGGGTGGACTAGGGGTTGCACAACACTCTGGAGCCTGGCCTGCCTACTGGTGCTTTGAGTCAGCATCACTTGAATTTCAATATCCTAAAATCTAGCCGGGGTTGAGGCACCACACTGCTCCCTCGGAGCAAGTTGCATCTGAGGACCAAAAACTAGAGGGCCCAACCATGTGATGGCAAGCAGGAATGAGAAGTGGAGCTGAAGGGGAGGGAGGAGCAGTGCTCCCCTGTAGGGAAGGCAGGCCCATATGCACCCGCAGCTTCAAAGTTCCTTTTCTTACTGCCAAAACTTCAGTTTACGGCTTTTGAAAGCCAAATTTGGCTTGTGTATAGGTGTCCCCTCAAAAGCCTCAAGTGGTCATGTGATTGGCTATTGTGGGTGCTGCACCTCTCCTGAGGCAGATGATTTGCATTTCATGGTAAGGAAGAAAAGTTAGCTGCTTGAGCAGCTACTACTCCTCCCTTTGCTCTTGCTCTTTGCCAGCCACAATGAAAGGTTGTTTTCTGCCATGTGCCTCTCTCCCTTGGAGTCAGCTGAATCCATATTCAGCTAAAATCTCCAGTAATTGTGAGCTAAATAAACCTTTCCTTCCCTCATTTTGAGTGTCAGGTATTTGTCCCAGCAACGAGAGAAGAGTAACTAAGACAGCCACCCATATTGTTCTAGGCAGCTGAATTAGATAAAAATAGCATAGGCAGAAGAAAAAAATATATATATATATATATATTATAGGCAGTCAGACAGAGCTAGGCACTCAAGGAGACAAGACAACACAAGACAAGGTGACTTTACAGCTCTGCAGGAGGCAGACACCCCTCCTGTGGGTCAGACCTGAAGACAAAAGAAAAAACAAATGTAGCCACATACTTCCCTAGGGATGGGTATCAGGGATTGATATTCTAAATAGGTATCAATCATCTTAAAAGAGCCTAAATGAGTCACTAACCCAACCCACAACAGAAAGAGACCCTGTTCCATATTCAAGCTTGCTTGCTACAAGACTCACTTCCCCATTCGGTATTGGATTTAATCGATGTTACCTGAGCAATGGTGCTTGTAACCTCATTGGTTGATCATAGTTTTGTTCCACCTCATGCCCACCTAAGCGAGTTCCCATAGTTTTCACCTTAGACCTGCCTCACTGCATGGTTTTCCTCCATTAAAGTCCCTGGAAGAGACAGCTTCTGGGGGAATACTCACTCGGGACTCCCCTCCTGTCCCTCTCTCAAACAGGAGCTTTCTTTCCCTCAATAAATCTATTTTGCTCATAACCTCCGTTTGTTCCTAAAATTCATTCTTTGGTTTTAGAGAACATGAACTCATCCCAGGTACTTTTCAGATGGGGGATCATTTTTCCCCTGTATTATTTTGGAGGTCATCCAACCTGGATCAGGTTTTTTTTTTTTTCCTGTATCAATAACCTCAGTTTGTTCATTCCTATAATTCATTCTTTGGTTTTAGAGAACATGAACTCGTCCCAGGTCAGATTGGGAGATCAGTTTTCCCTATATCATTTGAAAGTCATCCACCAGAGATCAGTTTTTACACTGCATCAATATAATTTAGAGGTAATTCACAATGACCACTGAGATAGTGTGAGAGATATACACTTTGGGGGTTTTGACCATGATTCCTGGCTTATTAGCCCTTCCCCAAGGCAAGTCTCTGAACCAAGGATGTCCGTTCCTCTGACTACAGACACAAACTCCAGCCTTCCCTTCCTTTCTATTTTCCAATGAACCGTAACTAGCCTCTGACTTACCCTTGGCTCGTAGTAGGTCATAAGACTTTCTTCATGCCTCATAAGCAACTGTCCCATTGCCATGACGTCTTCCTAAAGCCCTCCAAGCACCCTAGGAACACGGTGGAGGGCTGAGCACAGGTGAGCTCATGGGGAGGTCCACACTACAGTCACGCATCCTCCACCCAGCCTCTTATGTATACCCCTTAAGTATCTTCTGCTGTACATCAGCAAACAGGGAAGTATTTCTCCAAGTTCAGGGAGCTTTAGCAAGGTCACAGGAACCTCAGTCTGTGGTTGGCTAACTAGTAACTCTGTAGACTGGACTTGTGACTGGGACAGAAGTGGGGGCCATCTAGTTATAGGACAGGAAGACTCTAGTTATAGGACAGGAGCTTCTAGTTATAGGACAGTGAGCCTGAACTGCAACAGGAGACATCTAGCTTGGGTCCCACTGCAGAAGCAATGCTTGCCTAATGGTGGGGAGAAACTCCCAGACCTTTTACAGTTAGTTTTCCACATTGATTATGGTGTGAGAACAAAGGAAAAAGAAGGCATTTTGTTTCTCCTAACAGAAGACACCATTATCTGGAAACTACAAACATGATTCACAACTACATCTCTACTTTAAGGAAGCACTAACACTGCTTTTGAATAGCTGTCTAGCTGCCCTCAACCACAGCTGAGGAAGCAAGGGGCACACTGAGAGTCACAGATCCACTTGCCCTGTCCCCCAAATCAGTTTCAGAGAAGTGTCACACTGCTAAATGTGATTCTTAAGTTCTTTAGTAAAGCACTAAAAACTAATAACACATGAGTAACTTACATGATCAATGCCTCCCATTCAAAAAAGTTCTCTTCATTCATGGGGCCTGCAGGAAAGAAAAAAAAAAAAAAAAAAAAAAAAAAAAAAAAAAAAAAAAAAAAAAAAAAAAAAAAAAAAAAAAAAAAAAAAAAAAAAAAAAAAAAAGCCCACAACATTTAACTCTAAAAGCAACTTTGGTGCTTAGAAAAAAATTATAAAGAAGTTACCTGAGTCTCTTACCTGCCACAATTCCCTCTGGAGGGTTCAGTGTTAATTCTACAAAATTAAAAAGTCAAACAATTACTCAAAAGAATATAACAAAACATTTTTACAAAGCATATAAGACTATATATTAGAAGGGCTGGCCAAATAGCTCAGCTAAGACAACAATTGAGACTGGGCATGGTGGCGCCTGCCTATAATCCCATCTCTTAGGAGGCTGTAAACAGGCAGATCACTTTAAGTTTGATCTAGTAGTGAGATCCTGAACATACTGTACACCCTTCCCTAAAAATAAGAGTGTACAACTTAAAAACAGATGATTCTACTTGCCCAGTGTAAAGCCCAGTACAGTTATAATTACAATATTGATAAAAAACTATATGAACAGTTATTTATACCAACCACACAAAATCCCACTTTACAAATGAAAATATAAAAGCAAAAACAAAGGGTAAGCAATCTTAAAAAAAAAAAAAAAAACGCAAGTTACTTTGATTAAAGCTCACAAATTTAACATGATGTTACTTTCCAGCAGAAGGGTATTTCCTATCATTTTATGTTATTTTTTTAAGAATTTTTTTAAATTTTATTGTTTCAGAACTTCTGTTTGCTTATTTATTTTTATGGCTGGCTCAGCCTGCCCTGAGGGCAGGGCTGGCACAGCATGTGGTGCCGGGGATCCAACCGCAGATCCAACCACATGTTCATGTTCTCAGATCCAACCACAGGGCTGGCACAGCATGTGGTGCCGGGGATCCAACCGCAGATCCTGCAGCCGCCTAAGCTTTCCTAAGCAGGGGCTTTAGACCACTGAGCCATCCTGCCGGGCCCCTATTTCCTATCATTTTAAAAGGCATGTGACTGTGAAAAACTAGAAACCTAAGCCAGAGCCCAGGCAGCAGAAGCTCAGTGTTTTCAAACACATGACACATTTTATCTAATACACTCTGCAAAGTCAATGAGCCCTACAGACCTTATATCCCCAGTACAGCAGCCATCAGCACTGAAACATGGTAAAAAGGTCTACTCTATATTCCCGGGCAGCTTAACACTGTAAGATGCTCAAAATATAAGGACTGCTCTGCTCCTATGACTGAAGTGTCAGCAAGGTGTCACTTTAAATCCTAGCTTTGTTTTCAGTTTGGCTATGTATGCACATGGCAAGTGTCCCTAAGGGTCCAAGTGCTGGAAAGTTGGTCCTCAGTTCACTGGGCAATTGTAGGTCACTCACACGTGAAGGATCTTGTATGCAACCCTGTACAGTTCTCACAAGTCATTACCTGGGGCATAAACCTGCCTGCCCCTCCAGCTTCCTGCTGGAGGGATGACCTCATCCTCGGGCAGGCACTTCTGCCACTGCCATTTTCATTCAACACTGGCTAAATAAACACCCTTTCATGATAAAGCTGTACAACTCAAGTGTTTTATTATAGAAATGCAAAGCAGACTAAAACCATCTGTTGATACAGAGGGCTTCAAAACTAAGCTAAAGCTGTAGATACAGGAGAAACAAAAAAGAAAAGGAAAAGGCAAAAAGTCACAGCAGGACAGCAGTGTGGGGGGAAACGAGGTCGCAGAATACATTCCCTGCCAATAAAACAGAAAAAGACAAGAGATCAACAAATTCAAAATGTGGGTGCTTGGAGAAACAGAATATCACTAAATCCCTGCCAATCAAATACTACATAAGGCACACAGATTAGAAAAGGAAAAGTAAAAAAAAAAGGGAAAAGTGATCTTAAACTCTCAGACACTAACCATAGCCTATAATTGGAAAAATAAGTCTTTTCCCATCTCACATGCAACTACAGCCTTACCTCATGTAATGAAGGAGAAACATTCTAAGAAACATGGTACAGCCCTCACAGTGCACTTAACCGCAAACCTGGCTCTGCAGCATAACCACTCTGCATGGCCCACTGATGGAACTGAAAGACACAGCACATGCAGGACAGATGATGCAGCCTCTGGGGTAATAGGCAAACTGTTCAGAGCACAGTGTGCCAGGAAAATAACTGGGAGAAACACAATGGATAACTTCATGTACAAGTAATACATAAACCAGACTTCTGGGAAAGCCTCTCCCAGAGTTGGTGTCTAAACACTGGATTGTAGCAATGTGAGCAAGAGAAGGATGGAAGTGAGTTACCTGGACCCAGGAAGGCTATGAAGAAAGAACTGAAGCTCATGGGGAGAATGAAGAGAGAAAGTGGAAGAGGAGGTATAGTGGATGTACTTTCTCCAAGTTGGGGACTCAGAGCATGGGAGAAGCTGTTCAAACCTGTGGACACACATCAACTGCTGGCAACCCCAGAGGCTCCCACGGAGAGTTGTGGCAGTGAAAGGGAGCAGTGGACGTGGAAGATTGCACTGGCTGGTGAGTGGTACAGATTCGGCTGCTCAGCAAGAGAGGGCAATTGATCCAGAGCCATCTTTCGCAGCCACCAACCTGAGCCTGGAATTTAGAACTGCTGGCTCCATCTAGTGGTTCCCGGTTGAGTTCAAACCCACAGAGATGCACTGACTGCTATAGACTGAGCTGGTCTCATTCCAGCCTTACCACAAGGCTGAACTTCTGGGGAAAAAATAATGCAATTCACTGAAACTATCCACTACCCTGCTGTATACCTACTGCCTGCTTGCTGGAAAAAAAAAAAAGAAAATCAACAGGAATCTGGACTCTGTCCCTATACATTGTCTACCAGGGACTATAGACACACACCTTAAATTAGACATGCTTTTTCCTCATTTTTATTTTTTTGGGGGGGAGAGAGTGAGGGAGAAGGTCTCTTCACTGTTTGATCTTTTTATGACTATCAATATGGTTTCTAGGGAGATAGCTCCATGGCACAAGTGCCTGCCTGGCAAGTGCAAGGTCATGAGCTCAAATCCTGGTCCCTCAAAAAAAAAAAAAAAAAAAAAAATATACACACATGCACGCGCACACACACACACACACACACACACACACACACACACACACATATACACACATGGTTTCTAGTTTTTGGTGGTTGTTGAATTCTTCCTTTATTTTTTTCCTTCTCTTTCCCTTCTGTTTTCTGCATTAGTTTCCCAAAGTTTGTGTGACCCTTCTTTGTTCTCCAGCAGTTTCTAATCTCTTCCTCTTCTATTTCTCTATTATTCTCCCTAATGCCTTTTAAATTTTCTCCCTTGAGAGTAAAATTGGCACATTGACGGCTTATTTAGAACATACTTCTGGCTTGTTTTAGACCTGTTTATATAATCACAAATCTAGTTCCTAAGGTTAGAGATGGTAAATTCATGGTTACCTCAGTTTATTATTATTATTTTTTTTTAGAATAGAAAATTTATTGGGAAAGAAAGCTTCTTATCCAAGAGGGGAACAGAAGGGAGGCCTGAGTGGGTTGCCCCCAGAATTGTCTTTCTTTAGGAGTCTTATAGGGCAAAATCATGTGATGAGGTGAAACTTCGGAGAACTTGCTTAGGTGGTCATGAGGTGGGACAAAGTCATGGTCTACCAATGAGATTACAATCATCACTGTTTAGGTAAAATTGATTAAATCAGGAGCAAACTGGGAAGCAAGTCACGTAGCAAGTGGGCATGAATACGGAATAAGTGTTCTTTTTGTTGGGGTTGAGTTTTTGGCTCCTTTAGGCTCTTTTAGGGAGATGATACTCATTTAGAATATCAATCCCTGATACTTAACTATAAGTGAATGGGCAGCTGCACTTCTTTACTCTTTTGTTTTAAGGTCTGGCCCACAGGTGCCTGTCCCTTGCAAAGCTGCATAGTCAAGTAGCTTTCCATATTGCCCTGGAGGGCCTGGCCCTATCTGACTGTCTATATTTGTCTAATTCAGCTGCCTGCAACATTCCCCCGTCTAAAGAAGTAACCTGAACTGCCATGAGGGAATTATGGGCAATGACTGCTCTGGCTTCTTTAGGCTGAAAGGGGTCATAGTTGTAATTGGCAGTCAGAGGTACTCTTTGGAGGGTCTATTTAAAGGCCCTCGATAGACGCCAGGTACTTTTATCTTGGGTAGATATATGGCTTTGAGTCTCTGCATTTGCATGTGTGCAGAAAAATATTAAACGGATTTTTCTCAGCATATATGGATCAAATGTCTTCCAATGCTTAATGATGCACTCTAAAGGGGCAAGTGACTTTGTCTGTGAGATTCCCATATTTCAGTGATCTCGGTGGATGACCTCCAATTGTTGCAGGAAGAAAAACTGCTCTTTTAACCTGAAAAACACTTGGATGAGTTCATGTTCTTTAAAACCAAAGAATGAATTTTAGGAATGAGATGGAGGTTTAGAACAGAAAATTCATCGGGAAAGAAAGCTTCTATCCAAGAGGGGAACAAAAGTGGGGCTAAGTGGGTTGCCCCCTCAGTTTATTATTTTTAGTCTATGTGTAATGCTGTTACTGGTAATTATACTATCTTAACCAGTGACATAATTATTCCAAATAGCTATTTTTTTGGTATGTCAAGACTGACATTACTTAAAGGTCATAGAAAAATATTGTGGGCCAGTGTCAAAGAACCAAGCAGGCAGTAAATTCTCATTGTCCATAAATTAAAGATTTGCAAGAGTCAAAACCCAAAAGCCAAGCCGGGCATGGTGGCTCACGTCTGTAATCCCAGCACTCGGGAGGCTGAGGCAGGAGGATCGGAGTGAGTTCGAGACCAGCCTGGGCTACAAAAGTGAGCTCAAGGCTAGCCTGAACTGCATAGCGAGACCCTGTCTCAAAAAAAAAAAAAAAAAAAAAAAACAAAAAAAAAA
>PVJA010014594.1:0-37506 GCA_004027025.1 Myocastor coypus | reverse complement strand
AATATTTCTGAACAATATTCCAAAATTGAAATTAAATTGTGAGTCCAACTAAGAGGCCAGAATGTTGTGTAACATAGGTATAAACCTGTGATCCATTCAAAACACTCACATAGTATTTGAATAGGTTAATATATATAAAAATATCAACTAAGAAAAGGTGTTTATGGTAGTAAAGAATTACTAAGAATAAAACATAACATAAATATTTAACTAGCAAATATATGACAGGCACTCTTAACAGTTTGGGGATAGGAGATCACACAAAGTTCTAATATGCCATGTACATGGATAATGTCCATGATTCTTACTAGTGGCAGGCGTCAGTTGTGAGACTGAGCTACTGCTAGTTCCTTAATATCTACCCTGGAGAGCCAAATAGAATCACAACCCAGAATCACAATACAAGCAAAGTCAAGTTGTAGAATATGCTGATAAACATATTCTGCTCCTACATACAAAAGAATAGTTGAAAGACTGCTTTTGTATACCTTTTTTTCTCCTGTGTTTAATTGTTTGCCTTATTTGTTGGGTTCCTTCCATTCTGCTTTATGCAGCTGTGGTCATTTTGATCCCTCTCTAGAATATCTTTTAGTAAACTTTGCAAGGTTGCCTTTGTCATCATGAAATTCTTTAGTTGTTCTGTGTCCTAGAAGTATTTCACTTCTCAATTAAACTTGAAGGAGTTTTGCAGCATATAGCAGTCTGGCTCAGAATTTGTTTTCTTGAAAGACTTGTAGCACTTTGTTTCATACTATTCCTGACTTGATGGTTTATAAAGAGAAATCTGCTATTATTTTGGTGGGCTTTCCCTTAAATATGATCTGTTTCTTTTCTCTAGCAGCTTTTAGTATATTGCCCCCATATTGAATTACTGGGATCATGATTATTATATGGCTGGGTGGAGTTTTAATTGGTTAAAGTTATTCGAAGTTCTATATGCTTTGATTGTCTGAATGTCAAATTGTTTCCCCATATGTGAGAAGTTTTCTGCTATTACTTCTACCCATATTCTTTTTAATATTATTTGTGTTGACTCCTTCTTTCTCACTAATGCTTATTATGGGACTTTAACGTTATCTCAATGGTTTAAATGCTTGCATTGGCCGTCCCAGTCAGGAATAGGGGATGGTGGTTTGATCCCCAGACCCACCCATAAGGCAACCTAGCCAGTGGGAGAAAAAATCCTTCTCATTGATGCCTACTAATCTTACGTTGTTCATCTTTGCATTGTCTTGCAGATGTTGAATTATTTTTTCCAGCATCCTAGTTGTTTTTAAGAGATCGTTTCTTACCTTTTCACTAGCTGCAATGGTGTCTTTAAGGTCTGAAAATCTATTTTCACTTTCATTCAAACAGTTTTGCCAGCTTGTGATTGAGGCTTTAATATCCTGTCTAGCACATTGAATCTGCTTCACACATTCTATTACTTTCCTGTATTGCTCATTCAAGGATCCCATGTTCCTATTTTCCTCTAATTTTTTATCAGTGTCTTTTTAGAAGCACTTACTACTTCTTTCATTTTACTTATCATTTCTTTTTTACTTAAGAAAATATTTCTGATCTGATTTCCTCTATAACTTTCTGCAGTTATTTCTTTATTTCAGATGATATTATTTCAGAGATTTCAAGTGTCTGATTTCCAATTTCTTCTATGTTATTGTCTCCTGCATTTGTTCTGGGTTGGCTCCTGGCCCGAGAGTGCATTTTGATCTTTTTCTTTGTCATTTTGTATAGCACTGTCTTCTGACTTTTGGTGTAGAGCTTTGGGAGAGTTTTTACCTTAGCACCAGATCTGGATCTACCAAGTTCAAAGTTGGCCATGTGGGTGTGGCTTGGTTCTGGCTGTTGTGCTCCAATTCCTCCTGCTTTAGCCCTTGGAGGTTAACCTGCTGTGCCACTCTGGCAACATGCTCTGCTCCTGGATCAGCTGGGTGGGTCTTGCTTCTAGTCTCTCCACAAAGAGTTCTGCTATAGTTTTCCACACTGGGCTTGTCTGATGGATAAAGTTCTACTCACATTCAGGACCTGGTTGCTGGGTCCAATAAGTTTCTGGTGAGCTCTGGTTATCTTTCTCACACAGCAGGCCTTGTTGCTGGGTTAAATGAGTTTCTGGTGGGCCCTATATGGGCCTAATTTCTGGGTCTCATGAATTTCCAGCAGGCCCCAACTGATCCTACTCACATGACAAGCCTGGTTGCTAGGTCAAATTACTTTCCAGCAGGTCCAGGGTGGTCTCACTCATATGCCAAACCTGGCTCTGGGTCAGTTTTTCTCTGCCACCTTTACTCACCCTCCTCCTCCTGGAGCTGCCTTTGAATTGTACCCAACCTTGCAAACTGTGCTGAGATGGAGAGGTCATGGCCCACATCCCTGGGGTCCTTGTACAATCACTCACTCACAGAAGATCAAAGAACATCTTCCCTGGATCCCGGCTCAATTATCAAAGATATAAAATAAAATATGGACATACAGGATGTTTAATTTAAAAAAGTACACACTTTATCTGTGAATAGTCATGTTGCCAAGCTTCCAAAGGTCAATAAGCACCATTTGGAATATGGATAGTCTTCTCAATCAGATTTTTAAAATACAGAGTTACTAGTTGGATTCATATGTTTAAATCAGAAATATTGAGCCAAGGTTATAGCTCAGTGGCATAAGCACCTGCCTGACAAGTGCAAGGTCCCAAGTTTGATCCCTGATACCAGAAAGAAAGAAAGAAAGAAAGGAAAGAAAGGAGGAAAGAGAAGAAATATTTTTTTCTGAAAATCTTCATGGGAAATTTAGTTATCCAAATCTTGGTGCTAACTAGTGAAAATATGCTGAAACATGAGCAGGATCATCTTTTCCTATTGCAAATGCAGGAAACATCCCGATTATTGAAAAAAAAAAAAAAAACCGTATTCGAAGAGTATTTCTGGGTGTGTGGCCAACCTCAGCCATTTAAAGGATATTTATTAAGGCCCCCAAGCTGATATCAGGATATCAGATTAATAATGGTACAAACCTCTTTCCAGTTTTGAATAGGAGCAACTCTTTATGAAATGTGTCACCAGCCGCCTTGAAAAATCTGTAGCATTCATTAGGAAAAATAATCATGACTTACAAAATTTGTGCCAGCAAGATGGCTCAGCGGTCTAAAGCTCCTGCTTGGACAAGTTTAGGCAACCGCAGGGACTGCGGTTCAATCCCCAGCACCATATGCTGCAACAGCCCCACCCCCATGGCAGGCTGAGCTGGCCATAATATAAAAATAATAATTATAATAATAACAGCAAATTTTAGAATTTGCTTCTTCAAATTCTCCACATGCCAAATAAATTTCTTTATTACTTTTATTTTGATTACTTTTAATAAGAAATAATAATATATAACAATGTGACAGTTTTAACACATGTTAGTTGTACATTTCAATATTTGATACAATGCATATTGTTGTCCTGTTAGTTATATAGAGCACAGGGTGTAGATGTTATAATTTTTTCAAATCATTATTGGTACAAAAAAATTTATTCTCATTGAACTAAGAGAAAGTAGTTGTATACATAATCCAATGTTCAGTAATTGCAGTGGGTTATTGGTAAAACTGGCAATGTTGGAAACTATTGATTTAAGCCTTTTACAACTCATCATTCTAATCTAGCTTTACGTTTTGTCTTGTGATTCAACTTTTCTGCCGGGTGGTTAAGGGCAATTTTAAGCAAGACCTGAATAACAAAACAAGTAACTTTTACATCTCCCAACCTCAGTCAGATCCCCTCAGGATTTACTTTGAAACCACATACAGTGCTTTGTAGAACTGTGGTTAGTGTCAGCCATCTGGATGAGTCACGGCCATTGCTTGATCAGTATGCTCTCTGTGAAAGCCTGCGAGAATGTTTTCTCTCTAGGTGACTCTCCTTTGGCACACTATGTATCTTCAATCCCTTTTCTCTGTAGCCCCATAATCTTGAACATAAGATTTGCACGCCCAATAAATTTCGATTTCAAAGTAATTTTAGATTATCAAATGATAGCTTCAATTTGCTAACTAGAAACTCTGGAAAATATTCCGTCCCAATGTTAGCAAATAATACAATAAATGTGAAATGCTGGCCACAGCTCCTGTTGCAGTTTACATGCTGCTACTTTCTGTACTTCCCTTCCTGCATGCCTTCCATGCTTTCCCTGATGTAAGCATGAGGGAGATGAGTGCTGGTGGAAAGAGCAAGCTGGCTCTGAGTCTGACTCACTCCTCTCCTTTTCTTCCCTTGGTTTTTTCTTTCTCTCCCTTTTTGCTGCTTTCTCCCTTCTTCCAGAGCAGTTATCATCACCCTCAGGTATATGCTGTTACTACAGCATTGAGTCTGTCATAGCAAATTACGCCTACACCAGAAGAATTATAGCATGCCTCCTCGGCCTCCCAGGAGCTAGCAGGTGCGTAGCATGCAGTGCCTCCACATACCTGCCTTGCCTTCAAGGGTTTATCCCACCTTTACAGAGTGCTTGCTCTGGATCAGACTCCATGCTAGCTGACTAAAACAAGAGACATCAACCCAAAGTATACAACAGCCAAAATTAAGTAACACAGTTCATCCAGCAAAATACAATAATCACCAAATGTCTCAGAGATCACAAGGGTTATGAAAGTCCAGAAAAGACATTTGCAGCTGGATGGAACATAGGCACTAAATAAAAAATTTCCGGCCGGGCGTGGTGTCTCATGCCTGTAATCCCAGCACTTGGGAGGCTGAGGCGGGAGGATCAGCGCAAGTTCGAGACCAGCCTGGGCTACCAAAGTGAGCTCAAGGCCAGCCTGAACTGCATAGCGAGACCCTGTCTCAAAAAGACAAAATAATAATAATAATAATAATAATAATAATAATAATAATAATAATAAAAATAAAAAAATAAAAAATTTCCGGGGAAATAGAGTCCTTACTCCACAGATTTTGAGATATGCTATACAAAATTTTTAATAACCTCATGTCCCTTCTTTATTATGTTTGTCAGCTAGCAAACATTTGTCAGAGAGGGCCAGAGAGATAGTTCAGTGGTCTAAACCACCTGCTTAAGCAAGCTTAGGCAGGCACAGGGGACCGTGGTTTGATCCTCAGCACCACCTGCAGTACCGACACTGCCCTTAGGCTAGGCGGAGCAAAGCACCCCCCCAGCAAAAAAAAAAAAAAGGGACAAAAAGGCCAGCCAGATAATTCTGCAGACTAAAGCGCCTTCTTAAGCAGAACACAGTGGCCCGAGTTCAATCCCTGGCATGCCTTGCTGGCCCCACCCTCCAGGGCACGCTGAGATGGCAACTGAGATGGCAATTGAGACTGCGTGGCAGCATGCACGCCTGTAAGCCCAGCTCTTTGGGAGGCTGAAAACAGGAAGATCGCTATGAGTCAGATCTACATAGTGAGATCCCCCCCCCATAGACTCTGTAGACCCTGTCCTAAAATTAATTTTTAAAAAAAAAAGTTTGTCTGCAAACATTTTGGGGTTGTATTGGAATTTGAGTACAAAAACTGGCCTATGTTGAATTCCTAGCTCTACTTACTCAACTAGCATTAAATACAATTGGAGATTCAATGTCACATTATCAATGCAAATATTATTTTTTCCTACATGATAAATGATGTTGCAAGAGCTGTTTATTTGCCTTTAAAAAATAAGATTTGTTGATTTTTTGAAAAGTTATTGAAAAAGAAAGTAATATTTTCATGTCTCTGGAGCACAACAAAACTAAAGGCCCCATGTTTACATGACCTAGAAAAGAAATCCATGTTACAAGTATGTTCACTGCACTTTCCTTCTCATTGCTAAGTGAAGACTTCCTTAGGCAGCACCTTCATGAGCATCCTCGTGACCTGGTGCGCTCTCGCCAGGCACTAGCTTCTTGATGTAAAGATAAATTGGTTAGAGTTTTACAATCTGTTTTGTTTTGTTTTGTTTTGTTTTTGTAACTCTAACTCAGCTTCCTTCTCATATTTTTTTCAGATAGCCCCTTTGCAGTTTTCAGTTTGGTTATTGCTAGGAAAAAAATTGTTTTAAAAAAAGCCTGAAAGGAATTCAAACTAGATGTCCATTTTAGTCTAATTGTTCTGGCATTTCTCATAATCTTTGTCATTTGTTGCTTTTCTTTTGCAATCAAAGAGTTGGGATATGATGCCCTGTTTAAGAGAGAGGAAAAAAAGAAACCCTGGCCATTGTGGAATGCAGCACTATTTCATTGTGATGCAGAATGCATAGCTTCAAGTGTTTGCAACACTCTCCAGCCAGTTCCTTTCACACTGAAAATAGACATAGGGCCAAAGTGAATGTGTGGGGGGCGGGGAGCTCCCCTGGTCTCACAGCTGACATCTTTGTGAACAATTAGGTATTCAAGAAAGTTTGCAAAATTTAAAGCCAACTTGCTAGCCACTCCCTGCAGATCATCTCAGAGCCATATATTTTGCTGCTAAAACCGGCCTGAAGGAAATATGGTCAATTTAAAGAATCTCAGTCATTCTGCAGCAGAACCACCCAGATCAGTCCAAGCTAGCTATTGAATGCATTCAAATGCTTTCTCATTGTTATTATTATTCTAAAAAAAAAAAAACGAAAGACATTTTGAGGAAAATGATTAAGGCTCCATCTGAAATCCTTGTCAGTTACAAAACATCATATATTTAACTTAAAGAGATTTGTAAAAACCGCAATAAATCCTTAAAAAGCTGTCTCTGTGGAATTTATAGGGCAGCACAGTGGGGCGGAGAGGTTGTTCTTCCAATTCTAAAATGTGCCTTCTTTCCTAAGGGGCTACACAGAGATTTGTTACCAAATCCTAGTTTGGGAAAAGAAAGAAACAATCTTTCTCTGCTGCTGCTTTTTTTCTTTCTTTCTTTCACAGTCGTCATGCATGTGATGCAGAAGTGCTTTGCTACCTACCAGGCTGCCCAGGCTCAGCACCCGGTGCTTCAGCCTCACACACTGGCCTGTGTGCTGTTCATAGATCTCCATAGACCTGCTCTTCTTAATATTTCTCTGAGAGAAGACAATTGGCGGGGTAACCCTGAGCTGTACTGTGTACCCCTCTGCTCTCCGTCACTTGATTGTCGTCAGTGGTCATGTTAAAATCAGCCAGCATGGTGCTGGGGAGATAGCTCCGAGGCACAAGTGCCTGCTGGGCAAGTGCAAGGTCGTGAGTTCGAACCCTGGTCCCACAAAAAAAAAAAAAAAAAAAAAAGAACCAGCCAGCAACACTCTACCACTGCTAGCAACCCTTTCATGATTCAATGATTCATTTCATCATTGGGGAATTTGGGCTACGACCTGCTACATTTGACAAACAGATTTACTCAGCACCCAAATTGCAACAGGAGTGTGAAACACTTTCTAGATGTCCCCGTGCACATAGGTGCACCCAATACAAAGTGCCTTGTACGCTGTCATCACATTTGCTTTTTCTAAAGTACCTTAACTCCCTTGCTCACTTAGGTTTTCTTTCGCTTTCTTCAGCTCTGAGAACATCCTGAAGAAGGGTCTGTCTTCTGTACTCAAGGCCTTTATGTCTCCTTAGAACTTCACTTGCATGTTATGTTAAATGTCAATTATCTTTTTAAACATAAACTATTTTTCAAACCGTATCAAAAGGTAGTGCAGAGATCCGAGGCCCTTTGTATTGCTATGTGTTTGAGTACTTCAGAGAACTTTACCTAGGATGTTTTCTAATGACCAAATTCTGAATGGAAAAATTACATGGACTCAAAAAGTGAATACCCGAAATAACTCTAGACTCTTCAGGTAGAAATGACACAAAACATTTGGCCTATCCAATGAGGAAGGCTATTTGTTCGTCCTCATTTCCTGGAGTGCATCAAGATCACAATTAATAGGGCTGGGGAGATAGCTCCGAGGCACAAGTGCCTGCTGGGCAAGTGTAAGGTCGTGAGTTCGAACTCTGGTCCCACCAAAAAAAAAAAAAAAAAAAAAAAAAGATCACAATTAAGACCAAGTCGAACGATCATCGTTCTCCACTCCTCAGTCTCTCTGCTTGTGGTGCGTGGAAAGCTTGTTTATTTTCACTTTTTCTCAGTTTACACTTTTAAAGAAGAGGATTAAAATGTTCCTATCCTGGAAATGTGGTGACACGTTAAAGTTTTAGAGAACTATTTCAGTAATGAAAATCAGACTAATAAAACACTCATTACTGTTTCAGAAAATATTTCAACAAAAACAGGACTGCCTGCATCTTGTTGGGTTGATTTTACTGTATGACTACTTCTCTACCAAAACTCAGCATTCTCTGTCTTTTCAAGTAGGTCTGGATCCCCATAAGTCACGTACTTCTCCTTCACAGTATCAGGGAGGGGGCCAGTTATAGGCAATCTAGCCGCTGCGAATGCATTAAAAGATTTCATCTTTTTAAATTATCCTCTACATTCTGCATGTAACAACTTTTTTTTTTCACAGAATACTTGCAGAGCTCTAATGGCATTAGATACCCGGCATTCAATAGGTTGGATGGCACTTGGTGGCACTGGCCTCTGAGCATTCAATGAGAATGCTGTTTGGTTCTTTTTCATTTTAATTGATAGAATGGCTGTGGATATAAGTTGCTGCACACAAAAGGGTGACAAATAATGATAAAAGACACCAGAGTGCTCTCATGTGTGGCTTCGTCAAGAAGGAGAAAAGAGATTATTGCAGCTGAACTGATCGCTTGGAATTTGCCGCGCCTTCCTTCACCCCCGCCGCCACCCCCACTACCACCGTGTCCCTCCCTCTGCTACAACGTGGTTCTTGTGGTCTATGAGCGATCCCGTTGAATAACACACAAAAATTGATCCTATTAACAATGATCTTTAGAATGTTCAAGGACATGACGCCGCTTTTGTGAGGCTCCGACTTAAGCATTCTCCAATCTTTAAAGGAGCAAATTGTTCCTGGTTCTGTAGGTTTCTTCCTAGGGAACTGTTGCCTCAAAACAGAGCTCCTTGGGTAGGTGGGGGGGGGGCCCGAGAGCCCCCAGTTAAAACAATGCTCTTGTGGGACTTTCTGGCAACTGAGACATCACTTGCACTTCTTAATTAACATTTTAATCCTTTAAAATCATTTAATGCTAGGCAAATATGTTAATGCTACAAAAATCAATGCTAAGAAAAGTGTCAGAAAAGATAATAGGTAAAATTAATTATTTTATGATCTACCAGGTTTTCAATTGTTCTTTTGTTAAAAAAAAAAAAAAAAAAAAAAAAAAAAACTCCATTACTTGCAGAAAGCATTAGTAATCTTGAAAAAAGGCTAAATCTGTGCTCCCCATTATGAGCCTAATAGTCTGAAGTTTTCATCCTCTTTTCTGGTGTGAAGTGGCTTTCATATTCAGCACTGCTGAAGAAACCCAGGTCTCTTCCTTTCCCTACCAGAGTTACAAGGCGGTGGCCAAGTTGATGCACCTCACTCCTTCCAGAAGCTTCCTGAGTCAGTGCCCTTAGCAGCCTGCTCTAAGCACTCCATCTGTGGTCATCACTGCTAGCTTTGGTCTCAAAGTTTTGCTTATTTAAAGCCCTAGAAGCAGCCAGTGAAAGACAATAATGCTAAGCTCATGGTAGATTTCACTGTGTGCATAATTGTGCAAACACCTTAGCCAGGAGATGGACTCTGCCACTTCAGTCACTTCAATGACTTTATAGATCTTCAAAATCTCTCTCTCTCTCTCTCTCTCTCTCCCTCCCTCCCTCTCTCCCCTTCGTCTCCCTTTCTTCCCCTCCTCCCACTTTCTGCTTTCTTCCCCTTTGTCCCTGTTGCCTAATCAACCTGTTCCTTGCACACATTTTCATTATCACATGAGGACCCTAATAAACAAAACATTAGACTCTATAGTCATAACATGCTGCTGGACATCATGGGGCCTGGAGAAAATTCATGAATGGCTGAAGATAAAGAGTGTGGTTTTCAGCTTCCCTCAATCAACATTTGATGGGTAACATCAATGATGATAATTCTATAATAAAGAAGAACATTCATAATTAAGATTTGGTCACATGTTGATAAAGAAGGAATAGTTAGATCTTCCCATAATAGAGCCCAATTCCATGTTAAATTCTACTCTTTCTCTGTTTCCTGAAAATCTGTTCATTCTGTGTTCTTTTCAAATTCTTCAAAATCAAGGGGGGGGGGATTGTTTGTGGGCTTTCTGCAAACCCTCTTCGATTTAAATTCTAAGAATAGGAACAAGATGGACCTTAGCCATGCTTTTTAATGCCTGACTTCCTTTGTGTGACAATATGATTTTCTATTGATGCTTCCAACAGGGGGGAGAGAGTTCACGTCTATCTACTGACGGAGCCCCCTCTGGCGAACAAAATGAGTTTTAGTATTTTAATTCTACAAGAATTTAGAAAAAAAAGATTCAGAGTAGATAATGAAGATGAATCTGGTTAGAATTGAGAGGAGAGCTCTTGTACATAAAAAAGCACCTTCCCATCCCACCCAACTCCTCCCCACTGGCTGAAAGATTCCACAAAAGCCCTCGAATGGAAATGGAAGCCCTGGCTTATCCTGAATGGCAACAGTTCATTTCTGGGACAATCAGGTTCAACCATTCACTGCGAATAATATCGTGTGCGTAAAGAGCCCATGCATATAGCTGCTGGTGAAGAGTTATATAAGGACTTTCTTTTGTTTTTGGTTTCTGTAATACAACAGAGTAAAACTGAAAATAAAAATTAAGGACTTGGTTTTATGAACCACATTTTCCTAATTTTCATAGAAAAAGGAGAATAGGTAACAGCTTTGCAAACTTTAAAAACCTATAAAACAATACATAAGTGTCACCAGCATTTTCCAACTGTTTTGGTCAGGATATTCTATTTTTTTGGCCAACAAATCCCAGGTTTGCTATTAATGCTGTTGCTGAAGTTCTTAGGAGGATCTTTCAATACTTCCAGGAATGAATTTTTCGTCTATTCAAATGTCATTACCCACCCCCCAGAAAAAAAGACTGTTTATCTACATAGTTTAAAGAAAGTTATTATAAGTGAGAGAAAGTCTTCTTGTCAGGAAAGGTATTTTTTGGATGCCTCTGGGAACCGGGCACTTTATTTCTGTGTCCTGTACAGTGGAAGGGAAATTGAGAAGTTTGAATGGGAACTGAAAGCGACCCCCACCCTGCGCAGCCCGCTCTCTCCTGATGTGGTATGTGTCCAGGAAAGAGGACAGGCACTGAGACCAAACAGAAAAATCAAAATGGATTTTACTCCGCCTTCAGTAAACAGCGTGGCACAAAAGTCCATTGTGCCATGAGATAACTGCTAAGATGAATGGAGCTGGCTGTCACGGAGGTGATTGTGGGGCCGGTCTCTATTGGATCACAGTCCAGGGCTGAATTCCTTTCTGGTTCATCAGGGTCTGTTGGTACCACAGGAAGTGTCATGATCCTTTTTTTCACTAGGGCCAGATGGTGTCCTTTTTGAGGCCTTACTAATGCCCAGTTTTCCACATGTAAAACTCCTGGGAAAATGACCTAACTCGCAGCTGCTTAGTGAGGCTTGAGCAGGTCTTTAGAAAGACTTCTGTCAAGAACAAGAAGATTGTACCACTAGCAGAGGAGAGGGGGAGGCCGTGTCGGCAAATGTATCAATTACAAACTATTTTTAAACCACTATCATAATTTGAATTGCAATTTGCACAGTCTATGTCTTCATAGGCAGTGGCCCAGAGACTATTTCACAAAAACAGCTAGTTGCTAGAGATGCTGATTGTTTTCCTAGCAGAAGTTTTACCTTTTTTGGGAGCAGATGGCCTGAATAAGAAGAGAAAATGTGGTCCAGAAGGGTCGGAAAAGGACAAAAAGTAAAAGATTCCCTAGATAGCTGCAAGGAGCCTGGGGAGAGGGGAGGGACCCTGGTGTTAAAAAGAGCTGGAAAATGTGGAAACTTTTGATGTAGGTGGGTAGTGTTTACCAATGAATGGAATGATGCCCAAGGGTGGACCACTGCAGGTGTGATATTTAGAGCGCTTTTCTATAAACTGGGTTATAGTGTGAAGCCATCAAAATCATTACAAGAATCCGTGAATTTCATATTAAAAGGTACTGGGATTTTTCTTCAACCCCTAACAAGCACCAACAACAATAACAGCAGGGGTAATGCAACTCTTAACAGAATCTTTGAATATTTGCCTATTTTATGTGAGTTGAGTAGCAATCAATGCTAGCTTGTTTGTGGGTGCATTGTGCCTCGTGTGTGTGTGTGTGTGTGTGTGTGTGTGTGTGTGTATCTGTGTGTGTGTTCCAACTATTGTTTTCACTTCATTTAAAGGAGCTCTTTCTATTTATCAAAAATTTCGTTGGCACGTAAAAGCCTCTGTCCCAAACTGTGACAACAAAGTATCCAAGTAGTTACTATAAAGAACTCCGTCTTTATAGTACCCTTTTACAAGAGTTACACATTCACTGAACTTTTAGATCATGAAAATCTTGTAGCATATTAAAGGAGAGGGTAAAAAGTAGTGATCAGATGCAACTGGCTTGTGTTTTCAGCTGAGTTCTAACAACTCCAAAAGAGCTGTCTCATTATACATGTTTTAATCCTATCAATAATTGGCAGAAAAAGACAAGTCAACAACATGAGAAAGATACAATATCTTCACAGGTTTCATTCTAATGAGATATTTTTATGAAAACATCAGATTAGTGATTAGCTTTCTTTATTACTCTGACTTTAAAAGATCAATATCCATAATTTATAGATTATGTATTTACTTGTTGTGGTAACTGATAGTAATTAATACCAGGATACAGTTCATCATAAAGTACAACAATATGCCCTAAAAATATTCTGGGATGAGACTATCAACTTCAAAAAGTGATTAATATTTTCTCAAACTGTACTGGTTTTGTTTGTCCTTCAAAATGCCCATCTGCATGGGGAAATTTAGAATTGTGCATTTAGGACATAAATATGAAATGGTAGAGGAGAAAGAAATGCATTCTATTCTGATTAGCAACTGGAAACATTGGAACGAATATCCAACAACTTATTAAAGGCACAATTTGTTTATTTGCTTGTCTTTATTTTTACATAATAATAGAACTCAGCAGAAAGAGCTTTGAATGTAATTCTGCTACTTGAAATCAGTTTCCTTTTCTTTTAAAAGTGTACCCCACTGCTGGAGGTCATATCAGCGGAGAAAACACAGATATCCTGCATACATACAGGATCCACACTGTACAGAGACAGGCTCTACAGAGAAAACCAGGACTTCCTCCTCTGGGTCAGCTATATGCAGCCCAGCTCTGAGCAAGAGCTAGCCTTCTGTCCCCTTTCTTTCATGAACAGGGTTATGTTTAGTTGTGGCACAAAGAAATCCCTCCGTCCCTCATTCACAAAGCCCCCACAACACTGGCCTTTCTTTATCAACTGCTCTTTTCTTTCTCTAAATGCTATATTTTTATTTACATAAGAATTCCCGTAGGTGTTTTATTTACATAGTATCCATTCACTTCCAATTAATGAAAGAAAACGATGAAATCCTAAACCCAAAAGCACAGTTTTACAAAGACTAAAAACTATCACTGCAGCTGTCACTGTGTCAGAAAGTGACTTCAATTGTGCCCCTACCAATTTCCACTGTCATTGTCAGTTGTTCTCTTAGTTGTCCTCGCCCTCGTGTCTTGGACTGCAATTTAGAAGGTTTGCAGCAGAGTCTTCAAGCGACTCCAGTTTGCTACACTGTGGTTTTGCTGTGCGGTGACAAGGGGATATGCTGTTCAAATATTGCGATGGGCGATCCAAGAAAGAATTATACTGAGCTGCATGTGAGCGATCGCAGCAAGTTTATAAATGAATTTCAAGACATGATTTGTTGAAAAGCAAATGCTGCTCTTTTAAAAGTCAAAAATAAATCTTTAACCACACAATGATTTCAATAACTTCTGACATTTTTAAAGAATATTCATTCACTCTACAAAGGGAAACAGTTAATCAGTTTAACATTAACTTATAGCTATTGCACAACCTCCTTTTCTTCACTATTATAACTCCTGGAAATGAGAGATTTTTCAGCAACTTCCTTGCTGCAAGGTTTGAAGTCACTTCTCACACAGGGGACTTACTTAATTTTGAAACAAATTTCTTAGTTAACTTCCTTGTGAGAATATGTGAAACAAACTCTTTCCATCTTTAAGAACTGTACTAAATAAACATAATCTTGCTTCTCTTCTCTTTTTTAAAAGATTTTTTTAAATTTATTTCTCTTAAACCTCATTTATTTGTTTGTGTTACGGCTGGCTCAGCCCGCCCTGGGGTGGGGGTGTGCAGCATGTGGTGCCAGGGATCAAGGAGCGGTCGCAGCGCTTGCCTTAACTTTCCTCCTCAGGCGCTTTAGACCACTGAGTCATCTTGCTTCTCTGTTGAAGCTTCCCACACATTTTGAAACTAATGAATTCTCTAATCATGTTGATAAGCTCAGTGTGAGAAGTGTAAAGACAAAATACAATGTAGACCCTCTTCTATAAGATGTTGGTGGGACTCTTTGATGATAAGCTCAACGGGGACAGGCAGGATGCATGCAAGAAGGGGAAGGACCTTTCAGACTCTAGCAGTCAGAGTGGTTCACATTCTTTTCTTCATCATTAACTTCTTGAAGATATAGGATAAAGCTGTACTATACACAATAGCTATTCTAGAAATGTTACTGCTATTAAGCCCTAGTTATTACCATTCAAACTGTCACCATTAACCACTTTATTTGACTTGTTCTTTGCAACAGTCCTAGAAGACAGTATTATTTTCATTGCTCCTGTTCTTCACCCTCTGTGCAACCGTTTCACCTTTCCATTAATTACAATTATAGAACTATTTCAATTAATTAAAACTGCAGATTTGTCATCGCACCCTGGGTTCTACAAGAGCCCAGCTTCCTGTTCCATTTTGGCTTCTGCATCTCTCCTTTAAAACGTCTTGCTTGCAAGGTTGTTAAAAAAGACTAGCAGACCACGCAAATATCCCTGGGTCATGAGCACCCATTAAGAAAACGGGGTTATAAATCTATAGATTTTAAAACTAGAAGGAAACTTGGAGATCAACAATCTTATCCTTCATAAGAGAAATTGAAGGAAAGAAGAAACTTTATGTCATTCAGTATCTGAAGCACAGAAAAACATTAAACTGCAGACACCTTGTTCATTATAATGCTAAACACTGGTTACACACTGGATCAAGTCTCACCATAAAATTTGAGATGGGTGCTAATTTTGGTTTTTCTTTCCCCGATGACAAAACTGAAACAATTGAGGGTTAAGTAACAAGCATAGGTTCTATAACTAATAAAAGAACCACACTGTACATCTGACTCTGAAGTCCAAGTTCTTTTTTCCACCGATTATTAGGGAAGATTTTATGATTTTTATAGGAGGTTCTAATAAGTGGTACTGAATTTGTAAGTTTCTGTTTTCCTGATCAGTAGACACAAGGAATGAAGGAAAAAGAAAAAGAAGAATAGAAAGATACAGAAGAGAGAAAATGCGGGCTGAAAAAAGTCTCTGTATTGGTATGTTCATAACTTTTAATTTGTGTCCCTTGTTGTCTATGCAATATTACAGTCCTGAAAACCGGATTCTATTGAACCATTAGCTAATGACTCTTAACTAGCAAGTGCCAAAGATTAAGCAAACTGTATGAAGTCAGTAAAATAAAAGTTACCATGTAATGGAAAAAGCTTCATAATATCTACCTAAAAGCATTAACACTATTACCTTAGCAAGCTCTAGAAAATCACATTAAATCTCGTCAGTATATAAACACTATGAAACTCAAAAGCCTGAATATACTTTTTTTAGGAAAATACTTAAAATATATTGTGAACACAGAGTTTATTTCCTTAATATATAATTTTTTCTTCCTTAATTACTAAGAAAAGATCAGCAGTCTACAACAATATTGGCATACTATATGCAAAAAGAAAGGCAGATTTTTGTGCAGATATTGAAAGATGCATAATAAAAAGTAAAACCAACCAAGTGCCATTTTTCTGATTTATAAAGATTGAGTTTTGATAAGGTACAGCTTTGGTAAAAATGTGAAGAAGACTACCACTGGACACACCTTACAAGTTTCTGATGGAAATGGAAAATGACACAACCTCTACAGAAGGTTGTGTGACTCTTTTTAAGTTACAGCTCTTTACCCAGTTACAGTTCAAGGAACTCATTCTAGAAATATTTGCAAGTGACATATGTACCAGAAAGAGTGCATGCATTTATCAATTGACTACCATTGTCAACCAGCATGATGTAAGTTACACTTAGCCGAAATCCTTATCAAATCCTCGTTTTCCCCTTTCTGAATTTGGGTGAGGTACACTGGAGTAACTTGTTAGGCTTGCAATTTGCATTTGAGGAAACTGAAGATGTCGGGCGTCCTTCCCTGGGCTGGCATCCATGCAGCTTTGATGAAGTGCTTATCCTTTTTAAAAAACTGTGTCATTGCTTCTGAGCTGTTAAAATTCTTTACTCTAAATAAAAGTCTGAATATACTTTAGAAATCAAACGTTCAATATTTTTTTCACAGTGGGTGAACAATATATTTTTCATAAATTTATTAATTAAAAAGAGTTAAAGAACTCATTGGCTTAGGCATGTAAGAATTTATGTGAATTAATGAATGCATTTCAAATTTTAGTATATTTTGTTACTATTTTGTTTTCTTTATATTTTTCTAGTACACGTACATGAAATTTATGTTATACTCATCCTTAAAATGAACAAAGTCTACATAATTCTTCTATAAATTTTTTAACAAATTATGTAGCATGCATGATGTTACATTATGTGCAGCATAGTTGAATATTTTGCCACCAGCAATATTAGTTTCTCCCTCATTGGTATTCTATATAATCCAAGTTGACATTATCAACTTATTTCAAATTGTTATTGCTATTATGTTTATTTACTGTTTTAACTGTACTATATTGCTATGATTTCATAATTAATCCTACACCTATATTATGTGTGGCATACATGACCCTGAGCCAGGTATAATTACTACCAAATAAGTGTTTTTAAAAGAAACGAACACTAGGCTTCATTTTGTTCCATTGGGATCTTGTTTTCTACTTTTTCAAAGTTTTAAACATTTTATGTTTATAAGGATTCAAAGCAGCAACAACCAATACAACAGTGACAAATATTTTAGCAATCGTTTCAGTTCAGGCTTAATCTCAAGTCAGATTACTTTGTCAATTTGTGAGGTCTGAATCCAGGGCCTTCACATTGCACTACATTTCCAGCCTCCTTTTTGGACAGATATGGCCATGTCTCACATGTTGGAGTCCAGTCTGTGGTTCTTCTTTCTCAGGTTCCAAGAGCACTGGGATTACGGGTGTGCATTGCCATGCCCCACTTAAGTCAGATGTTTTTACAGAACTGTCTTATGGATTGTGCTTAATGTACTCAGCTTTCTAGGTTTAATTTAGCACGCTTCCTTTACAAAGCAAAAACACATTAATACACTGCTTTGAACTAAGATGGGTTTGAAACACCTGGCTCATGATGTTATGAATACAGAAAGTGTTTTATGAAGATAAAGAGTCATGATAGATCTAGCTCTCATTAATCAAATATTCTCCATGCAAAGTTTTTGTTCCCTCATAAAAAGGAAATTCTGTGGTGTTTTTATCAGAATTAAACAAACTTTAGCTCTAATTGTGGCAGTTAAGCATGTGCAAGCTTATAACAATTGTATTCATCCTAGAGAACTGCATAAATTTATGGAAACAGAACTGAGGCCCAAAGGTCAATGGAATGAGATCTCTTCACCTGTGCAAAAGAGACTACTGGGGCAAGGAGGAAGCTCCTGACTAATCTTCTTCAAGAATATGCAGCACCAAGGACCAGGGAGATAGCTCAGTAGAATAAGAGCTTGCCTGGCAAGCGCAGGGTCTTGAGTTCAATCCCTGGTACTGAAAAACACATACACACACAAAAAAAAGCAGCGCTTAAGAAAGAATCCAGGTGGTGGGGCCCAGTGGGATGGCTCAGTGGTCTAAAGAGCCTGCTTGGGAAAGCTTGGGCGGCTTCAAGGACCTTGGTTCGATCCCCCGCACCACATGCTGCGCCAGCCCTGCCCTCGGGGCAGGCTGAGCCAGCCATAAAAATGAGTAAATAAACAACGGTTCTGAAACAAGAAAAAAATAAATAAGATTTAAAAATTCTTAAAAAAAAAAAAAGAATCCTGGTGCTTTCTTTCTCCCAACAGAGAAGCATATAAAGAGAACAGGAGCTAGTATCTGAAGAAGAGAAAATTTAAAGGTCAAACTCAATGTCTTGACAATAGAATAACGAAGTATTAAAACAGATTAACTAAAACTACGCCTTAAAATATCATTAGTTAAGGCTTCAGTCTACTTAAGAACAGAGTAGCAAACCAGACAAACTCAATTTAAGAAAATAATTATAAGGCCGGTGAGACAGCTTATCAGTCTAAAGCTCCTGCTTACACAAGTGCAGGGACCGCAGTCCTATCCCGCATGCCACATGCCACACTAGTCCCGCCCCCAGAGTGGCCTGAGCCACCCTCCCCGCAAAAAAGCAAAATAACAATTATGTGCAGTGTATCTTTCTACAATAAATTTCCTCCCTGATAGACTCAAGGAAACATGTTTTTATTTTATACAAATGACATCTATTGATTATGTGTTTTCTCATATTATGTGTTATTATTCTTGACAGGCTGATCCAGCTGCTCTGCACGGTGAGCTGAGCGCAGGACATCTGAGCGCAGCAGGCTCCTCCTTCCTCACACTGTGATGGCTCCTCCCATGTCGATCGGATTCCCATTCACCCTCGAGGCTGTCCTAGGTTCTTCCTCCAGCTCCCCATGGCAGGAGGTTCTGGGATTGAGAAAAGGTCATTTCCTATTAGGATTTTGCCTTGTTTTTGTGTCACACGATACAAAACTGGCAATAGTATTGCAATTATCCAGTTAACATAAATACCCAGGCCAGAAAACAGAATGTACTCCAAGTATTTCAAATATCAGGATTTTTACACGGGAGATGAATCCCAAACTAACTGAAAGAACTAGACAAGAGAGAAAATTAGGAAGAAGTTGAGTATAAGAATATTCTTATTCTCACGCGGCATAAGAATATTTCACCCACAGATTAGGTCTATGCTACCATCTCAGGGAAATAGCCCTGAGCCTGTACCTCACTGCTGAGTTACCTAAAGGCTGGTCTTGCTGCCGCTGCCGTTGGAATCACAGGAGGGCCCCAGAGTAACCAGCCAAGAACCCGGAATTAGAAGCCCATATCCATCAGCAGCGAGGACCACTGCTAGAAACTAACGCAAAGGGAAGACAGCCTCTCCTTTCCCCTCTCCTTCCAATAATAATAATAATAATAATAATAATAATAATATCTGATCAGACTTCCCATCCTGCAATACAAAAGATGCTGTAAAATACATTACATATGCAATATATGCATGTGTAATATGCATATTCAGATGCAATTCTGACATTGTGCTAATGTGTAGCACAGTACCTGTCACCCAGTTTTTATCCTAGGGATATGTATGACTGATGGAAAAAAATAGACATGAGTGGAATTTTCCTGTCATTACCTCTTAGTTACATTCAGTCTCCTGCAAATGTTTCTCAAGTTGCTTATTAAACTAACTATATAGTCAGAAGGTTTAAAGGAGCAGAAAGCAAGACTCACTTACCAAGGCAGTCAGGAGACAGCTTCAGGAGGAAACTAGTCCACCAATAGTTAAACATTTAGATTGTTTACTGATGCCCACGTGGTTGCCAGATAAAATACAGTACACCCAGTCATGTTTGAATAATATGTGAGACATTCTTATATGAAAAATTATTTATTATTATCTGTTATTAAAATTGAATTGTTTCTGTGTTCACTACTCCTATATTTGGCAACTCAGAGGGCTGGTAATATAGCTCAATGGACGAAGGTGCCTGCTTGGGCAAGTTCAGGGTTCAATCCCTGGCACCAAATGCTGCACCAGCCACCAACCCCACCCCAGGGCAGGCTGAGCCCGCAGGCTCCGGGCATAGAGGCACACTCCTGAAACCCCAGCGCTGAGGAGGATGAAAGCAGAAGGATCACTATGAGTCTGAACTACGTAGTGAGACCCTGTAACAATTAAATGAATAGGGGCTCGGCAGGATGGCTCAGTGGTCTAAAGCTCCTGCTTGGGAAAGCTTGGGCAGCTTCAGGGACCGCGGTTCGATCCCCAGCACCACATGCTGCACCAGCCCTGCCCTCGGAGCGGGCTGAGCCGGCCATAAAAATGAGTGAATAAACAAATAAAGTTTCTGAAACAATAAAAAAAATTTTTTAAAAAACAATTAAATGAATAAACAGATAAATAAATAAAATTTGGTAACCCTATGCCAAGATATAGCATTCTGGTTTCAAGGTGGCGAGGTGCTGCAGGGATTCAGAGACTGACACAGCATATGGTGCCAGGTACCAAACCTAGGTCCTTGCACTTGTCAGGCAGGTGCTTAGACATCAAGCTATCTCATCAGCCAGTGTTCTTTTATTTATTCTGTTTCTTATTTAGCATCATGAGATGACATGCAAAAGCAACACAAAAATATATTACTATTGATCAGTTCTGTCTAACTAGATTAAAATTATTTAGTTATAAGACTTTAATATTTAGGCTCTCCAAAAGAGGAGAAAAGAATAAGACTGTTCACACTTAATAACATTTTAAATTAGTAAATTTCCTATGTACGCTCATTTAAGACATTGCAATTGTATGATATGCCTAGTTATTACTGTATTTCAAGTTTTATAAAAATGACACTTATGGGGCCAGCCAGATAGGTTAGTGGATTAAAGAGCCTGCTTAGGCAGAGCACAGGGACCTGAATTCAATCCCAGGCACCAAAAGCCCTGTTGGCCCCACCCCGCGGGCTTGCTGAAGCAGAGATTGAGACTGGGCATGGTGGTCTGCACCTGTAATCCCAGCGTTTAGCATGCCGAAAACGGGAGGAGCACTATGAGCCTTATCTACATTGTGAGAACTTGTGGACCCTGTACTAAAAAATACATTTGGAAAGTGGCATCCACAATATTCCAGCAATTTGCATAAGATCCCATGATCAGCATGCTTACTCCAGTTTGCTTGCTTTTCCCCTTATCACCATGAACTCCTACAGCCCAATGTCTTAAGTATGAATTTAAATGTGAATAATATAATCATGATAAGTAAGCCTTACTGAAAAGAAATCTAAGAGGCAAAACTGAATGCTAAAGGGAAGAGAAAAAATTTCCAATTGCTTTGCCTTAGAAAAGAACAGGGCTGAGCATACTGGTCGATCATGTGCGTACCTTCAAGCTGCTGCCTTTTTCAGAGTTAACAGACAAGCACTGCACGTTCAAGATGCAAAGATAAGCAAGACATTGTATATAACATGTGGTCTGAACCAAAGATTCTGCTCCTGATGGGAGGCTGAATTACCCACCACACTGTTGGTTGGGCAGTATTGCACTGAAGCTCCATAAGGGGTCCTGTCTGCATGGAGCCGCCATTCATTACCTCAGTACTTGTGTGGGTATGCAGTTAAAGACATCATTTATAATGACATATATGCATAAATATAGCATGCCATGTATATGGTATACTATATGTGTAAGTATAGCATAATATAATGTATATATATATAGAATATATATGGCACATAGTATAGGCATATATAGGTATACTGATTACTCATGTATTCATAATTAGGATTAATAATCACTTTATAGACCATCATTTCAATGGTGGGACTTTATGATGTATATACTTATAATTACTGCAATTTAGAGAGTACAATTTTATCCACATATGTCAGGACAGTCAGATGATGAATCTGTGCTGTTTTTAACATACTGTTATTAGAAACCAGAGCTCTCATGGGCACCTCCCGAGGTCACCTCTTCTATTCTACTAGCCCCAGGCAAAGATGCTTCTAATAATTCAAGTCAAAGGTTCCCTTCCCAGTTCTTAAGAAGACCACATATAGCGTTTTATTGTACCTCTTCTATAGTAATTTTCATGTCATTATAGAACATTTTGCAAATTCAGGCTTCTTCTTAAAATATGAAAGGTGTTACTACCACCAAAAAATTTAAAAGGCGAGTATTTGTAGGTTTTCTCCACCTTTTCAGGCTTAAGCTCAACCAAAATCTTTTCTTCAACAAATGATCATTCTTTGGATGGTCCATCTGTGACTAAACGAACTGCTTCTTTCCTTTGATAAACTTCTCCTTGTAAATCATCTCCTCCTCATCCAAGTTTTTCAGGATAAATGATTGATTTAAAATTTTATAAGGTACTTGTATGTCAGTCACATCTTCATGTTGAGTTAAATCAGTATTTTTGCTCATTTTCTAGGTAGATTGCATCTGTTCTGTGGGTAAACACAGAGGAGTTGATCCCTGTTCCCAGGCTTTATAATGAGAATATTCTGTCTGATCAGGTGCATGCACCCCACTGTCATTTGCAGCCTGACCTGTAGGTCAGGGGTGACGTGAGCTAGCTCAGAGATGCATACAAATCACATCCTCTTGTCTGTCTGTTTTGTTGACTGGTTCTCTTCAGGGTCACGGCTATCTTAAGTAGCAGCCTAAAGGAAGAAGTGTGCTCTGTCTGAGCTGTAAAACTTTGACTCTAGACCAATTGCATCTGACATACAGCAGCATGAGGTTTGGTTTAGCCTTTGGATTCAGAACAAATCACTGGCTATCGGTGGCTGATAGTGACATGCAGTTTACCAATTCTCTCCTTCCTGACAACTTCACACAAGGAAGAAATGGAGTGCTTTCAAGTCGGGGAGTTTGTATTTTAAAATATGTTGTGCATTATTTCTTTACATGAAGACAAAACTATTAAACTGTAAGTTATAAAAGAAATTAAGTCCTTAGTTTCTTTGATTTCAACTGAAATCACCTAAGCTGTAAAAGGACACACTTCCTGTTGAATGCAGCATACATATGAAAGTCTATTAGGCTTATAAATGTTTTCAATGAGATTTTTCCACATTATTTTAATTTGTATAAATCTATATCTTGGGTTGTTTTCACTGAAGTGTGTTTTTAATCACAGAATGCACCTTATACAGAGACAACTTTAGTTCTTTTCCAGGGTAGCCCGCCTAGCATCAAAATGTGTTAATACTAATTCAAATTACACTCTATCTCTAGTCTGATATTTATGGAATATTTGCATATTTTGGTTTTAAAATGTTGGCACTTCCCTTCCCCTGCTCTGTAGAGACCAACATGATAGTTGATATGAGAGAAAAACAAATAAGTGTTGTGGTGAGAGCCCTCAAAAAGCTTACAACCTACCAAGAGAGAGAAATAATAAATACGAAACAAGGCAGATGAAAAGAAAAACATAAGAATTTACAGCAACTTAGTAGAGAAGGTATTTATTTCTGCTCAATGGCAAGACTTCAAAGATGTAAATGGGAGATGAGCACAGAAGAGCATTCTCGGACTGAACACAGAGTGCTAGCACAAAACTCAGGAATGGAGTACAGACATGGTCATTCTGAAACAAAATAATGTGGCAATAATTGTTAGGGTGGGTTCATGACAATAGACCTTAGAGCTTGGGAAACCAGGAGAGATACAATGGCTGTTAACCGAAGAGCTGATGGGTACTCAACTAGGATCAGCGTAGTCATGATGATAAAGAATGAAGTTCAAGACACATTTCAGAGCTGATGCGAGTGTGGTCTTTCGTGAAAAATGGAAAGGAAGCTTCCTGTGGAGTACACACACACACACACACACACACACACACACATATATATATATATATATACATACATACATATATGGGTTCTTTGGGAGTCTTCCAAGACTTCATGTGTTCACCAAACTAACATCTCTTCTACATCTTAAAAGTTCAACTTATTCATTCTTACAACTGGTGTCTAGATGTCCCCCAAAGACTCATACAGTCCAAGGCAGAGCTTTTTCAGAAATGGCCTGATCTAGAATGTGTGATGCTGGAATTGATTCAGGTTGCAATGCTAAGATCATGGATGCTAGGATTAAGGGTATGAGCATAACCTAGGTAAACTATAAGAGACAGAATGAGCTAAGGTTGTCCCTTGTTGCTTTGCTACCTTCATGAACGGCTGCTCTTCTGTGATGCCTGTCTGCTGTGCCACACTGCCTTGCAGCAGGTGATTGTAGACTGAAGCATCTTCAAACTCTGAGATAAATAAATCTTTCCTCCCTTAACTTAGGTCTCAGGCATTTTGTCTCAGCAGCAAGAAAAAAACTAAGGCATCCACTATGCCTTTTAGACCGACCAGTATCTTGAGACCCAGCCAGTCTCTTTTGCCCTCATCACCTGGACAATATATTTGAATGATTATTGATTGAATAAATGAGTAAATGAATAAGTGCATGAATGAATGGATGGATGAACAAATAATTTCATCAATCTTTCTCTGTATCACTACACAATTGTGATATCTTTGAAAGGGAAGAAAAACACGTAAGATTTTTTAAAGGCAATGAGTTTAGTTATAAACCTCTCCACTCAGTTCAGAGCCTTATAAATAATCATTACCAGCTTTCCAGGCAGTTTTCTGAGTCAGGAGTTTGAATTATTTACAAAATCAATTATGTTATCATAATATTTTACTAGCCCATTACTCTGGGATATTTAGCTCAATCTCCATGTGCATTAGCAATGTAACATTAGCAATGTAACATTTCAATTTTTATTTATGGTGAAATTATATTTTAATACCAATTATATGTGGAGAGTAAGTTGAGATTAAAACCTGCATCTAAGATTTTACAAACTTAAGTTTCAAAACAAAAGTAATGAGAAAATATTCCATCTTTACTGTGACTGGTCTGCTATGAATATGGACCAAATAATGCAAGTTGCTTCCCAAATTTTCAAATTAGCCAGTTTTTTAACATTAAATTTTCACCAAAGTGCTCCCAAGTTCTTTTGATGTACACATGCTACAGGGTAGGATAGATTTTTTTAAAATATATAATATGAAGAATGCTTATGTGGAGATATACTTGACATTTGTGTTCAGACTACATTTATAAACTATGTTGTTAAGTCCAATTTGTATCTTTAGTTTATCAGATTTGATATCAGAGTCTGTTAAGTGAAGTTACAAAGACATAGAAATAGACACACTTTAGCTTTTATTATCTAGAAAGTGTATGTTCACCCAGGGGCCATCTGTCAGTTTGGGGAGTATAAATACAGAGAAAGAACCTGAGTATGTATTGTGTCAAAACATTTATTGCCTGTAAAAATAAATCCAATGGGTTGTCTTGCTTCAGAGCTTCCCTTTGGGAAACACAAGGAAAAGACAGATGGGGAAGTTGGGACAATCCCATGGGGTGTCACTTTGGATTCTCAGCACCTGCCTGGGGTGTCCCCAGGTCCCAGTAACTGTCCCATTCCCTGCCCCTTTAGGGTACTGGTGTCCTAAGTGTTAATCATAGAACATCACACTGTCCTTTCTGTTTTCCCTATTCTTCTTTCTATGAACTATCTCTTCATTGAATAGATCCTGAGTTTTCTCAGTTCAACTATCCCATCTCATTCCTACTGGAATTCTAACCGATACAGTACTCTTAAATGATTGAATTTTCTGGCTTCAAGAGCTTGTACTATTTATTCATATTTAAATTTTAATGAAAGTATTCTTACCTTTAATCCATGAATAAAATTAACAGAATGACCGTTTTATTAGTTTATCAGGAAAGAAAAGGAAATTACTAGAAGAATCTCAGAAAAAATGTTGCCAGTTGGAATCCTATAGTCAAGCAAATTAATGAGCTAATTGCTAGGAAAGAAAAAGGATAAATATTAAAAAATGTGGTAAAAAAAATGTAATAGAAAACATTTAATATATGAACTTCTTAAATCTAATTCAATAGCGGAGAATAATTTTCCCCTTTGGTTTCAAACATGGAATGTTTAAGATTTCAATATGCAGTCCTTTTCACTAGTTCCTAGTCTTATGACATTAAATACTATATAGAAATATTATCGAAATGTTCCCATTTCTAGAAGACATAGAGCTGGCTGCAGAAGAATAGCACTTTTGTCAAGAACACTTATGAAAACAACAAAGTCAGAAATAATCTATTTAAATGTATCAGAGGGCAGATGAGGTAAGAAGAACCAAAGGTTGCTAAACCTGGGAAGAGGTAAGCATTCCGTAAATGTCACCTGACTCCTTAGACATTTCTCTGTGATTAATTTGTCAATTTTAGGCCAAGAGAAGGCTTAGAATTCAACCTTTTTTTTACCAACAGGAACTATTTCTCAGAACTTGGGAAAGTAACAATTTAGTTTGTTGGAGACATAGTTATCCTTTAATAATATTTCCAAATTCCAATGCTGAATGAGATGATGGTCACATTTAAACAGAAAGGCTCTGAAAAGCATGGTAGATCTATCGGCCACCACATAAGATCTGCTCAGAAGAAGGACTAGGGTGACTCAGAGCTAGACTGAAACTTAATAAAGCTATAATCTAGCCCAAGTAGCCACCAATCTATTGGCCTAAACAAGTGTCAGGTTAATCCTCATCAGCGGAACAGTATCAACTCCAGCCTTCTCAAAACTATGGTCAGTGCTGTTTAATTCACAATTCCTAACATTCCATAAACAGTATGAAATCTGATGAAAGAAAATGCCACATTCTGTTAGATGAGAGAAAAACTAAAAGAACCAAATAATTATACTTACAGAGGCTTTAGTTATTGAAATTATGTGAAGAATATTTTTAAAGTAACAATAGCCTCTACATAAATTTCTCTTAACTTTTCACTTTACATTGAAATTTCTTTCCTGGACCCTAGACTTTCAGATACAGCTAGCTTCCTCCTATCTTCAGGTAAATAGAAACTACACATTTTAAACTGAGCTGTAGCACAAAATTCCTGATTTTACAACTCAAAATTCTTCTTTCACAGATGCTCAACATTCAGTAGATAGCAATTCCATTTTCAGTTGCCCAAGTCAAGAAATTCTTAACTCTTCTCTTTCATACCACACATCCCACACATCCACAAATTCTTTGTACTCCTTTTGAAATAAAACCTACAACCCTCTTGTGCCTTGCTGTCTTCTCTGCTACTTCCTTGCTTGGAACTACGGTTATGTCTTGTCTATGTAAGTTCAATAGCTCTTTTGTTAACTTTTACCTGTCAGTGTCTGCTATAGATTATATTCACTGGAAAAAGCCACTCACTACAAAAGTCAGACTAAATAAATCCTGGGTTTAAATATCATTAATTACTCACTAATCAAATTAAGAAGACCTTCTTCAGAATATATTAACAATAGAGCTAAGGTCCCAGTAAATTCACCAACCTACTTATTTCTCATTCCCATTATTGGCCAGATGCTCCATCTTTTCCATATCATTTCACTACCAACAGCTCAAGAACTAAGGTTATAGTAGGACTACAACATTATCATGGACAATTTAGAGGAATAGAAGAACAAGGGCACAGTGGCTCGTGGGTCATTGCTGCCCACCCACCAGTGATGTCAGGCAGTCCCAAGGAAATCCAAAGCCTTGTACTAATCTACCCACCAGCCTCTACCTCACCCCTGCCCTTCATCACCTATCTACCTCATCTTGTCTCATTTCTCTTCCCCTGTTCACCATGATGCACTCATGCTTGTCTCCTGGACGTTCCCAAGACCCTTCATGCAAGCTCCTGACCGAACTGTTTGCGTCCTCTCTTCACAAAGTTATTTCTCAAATATTCTCTTCAGATTCTTGTAAGTCTGATTTTCTCTCAAGGCCTTCTCTTATTATCTTATTAATTTCAATACTTATCATGCTCCACTGTTGTACTCTCAATGTCCAGCTACCTTTCTTTTTTCTCTATAGGATTTATCATTACGAAATTCCACTTTATTTTTTGTGCTCCTAAGAAATGATCTTTAGGCCTTCCATTGAGCTACATCACTAACACTTTATTGCTTTTATTATTTTTAAAATAGAATCTCACTGAGTTGCCAAATTGCTCAGGCTGAGACCAAACTTTCAGTCTTGCTGCATCAGATTCCCAGAGACCTGTGACTGCAGAAATGCCTGGCTCAGAGTTCACTGCTTTGTTATCTACCATCCCTCATTTTAGGACGTATGCTTCATGAGGGCAGCAGTGGCTTTTGTTCCCACTAAATTATTTCCAATGATTCTAGGAATGCCTACTACATCATGAATGTTAAATAAATATTTTTGCAGAAATATAATGTCTCATCTTATTTTTATAAAATTTAAAAATGTACAAAGCATTCTGATATGCCTCTTCTTACTTAAAATTTACAACCTGTTACAGAAGGACTAGCACTTGAATACACTCTGCCTTAATAAGATGCTAAATGTGTAATATGGGCAAGCATGGTCTGAAGCCCCCACTGATGATCCCACAAGCTTAATATAAAGAGAAATGGGTAAGAAGGTGACTCAAGTCATTTACAGAAGTGTAAACATTTACTGCCTCCAATCTCTAATAAGAATTGATGTGGTGCGTCATCTGTAATTTAATCACCCGCATTACATCTTGATAGGAAATGAGGATTACTAGACTACTCCCTATAAAGTTAGATTAGCACACGTACAGAATATACACTGAATTTAGGCAGTATTTCAGGTGTGACACGAGATGATAAATGGAAAGAATTCAAAGTAAAAGTAGCAGTCTTATAGATGATCTTATCATGCCTCTAAATTTTAGTGTTCACTGCACTGTATCACCTGTCCAATACAATTTTAGCCTGAATATCTGAACACAGAAGAGTAAACTAAGTCCTGAGTTTTATAGCTGGATTTGAAAATATTTTTTGAACTTGGTGTGCTGTTTTCATTGTATTGAAGAATTTTATCAGAATGCATGAATGACAGTAAAAATAATTCATCTAAACAACACTAATGTAAGAGACAACACTTTTTTATAATTACAGGTCTGAATATTTTGTTTTTTCTAAGTATCTTAAGATTTTTTCATAATATAGCAACAAGCTTTGCATATATTTTTGTGCAAATGCTCCTTCTGTCTCTTTGTACACTGCACAGTAAAAATCTTTCTGAATACATAAACTAGGTAATACATGAACTAGATAAAAATGATCTCTCACACTCCCAAACACACAGATGCAAGAGCACTTTATGCACACATATGTACGCACACATTCCAGATATTTTCCAGCCACTACAATCTTCTGAAGAGTAAATGATTTATTTCATTGTTTTATTATTACACAAGGCTTATTTTTCAGCTATATAAAACTAGACTGTAATATATATGACATTAAACAATTAGTGTGAAAGGAGGCAGTCGTTTATAGCCTATATAGGTTGCAATTTTATATGTAAATGAATAAACAGGAAATTAAGCAAAATATTCTATGGAATGAAGTGGAAAATTAAATAATCATGAGAAGTTACTACACAGAGAAGGCTTCCTTTACTGGCTCTGTTTTATCTAGGATTTTGCCACTGTAGCACTCTATGAGCCTAAGGACCATGGACAGCATCTGGGTCTTCAAAAGAATACATGTTTCTGTCATAGGAAGTAACAGAGGCTTCTTAAAAATGTATTGTAGACAATGTCAACTGGTGTTTGGCCCATCACTAATAAATTAAAAAATAGTTACTCTGAAAAAGTTTTCACAAATTCACAGAGGTCATTGGAATACTGACATACTGGTTTCTTTCCTGAAGAACTGTCAAACAACATTTTACATATATATATATATATATATATATATATATATATATATATATATATATATATGATTAAAATAACTACTTTCAGAAGAACACTATTTGATTTTCAGTGCAAATTTAAGATCCTCAATTTGTTTTTTAATTTTAAAAAGAGAGAGAGAGGTGGGGGACACATATACTCTCCCCAGTTTCCTTCACTCTCATTGTACCAACACAGACATCTTCTTCAACCTAAAGGAATCTTGGACTGGGGATATAGCTCACAGTGGCTGCCTGGCAAGTGCCAGATCTTGAGTTCAACTCCCACTTAGTCTCGGGTCTTCGCTCAAATAATAAAAGTGAGCCTGTTCTGAAATTGCAGCATCAGACATTCTACTCACAAGTCTTTGCGCAGGAAAGTTGATATTTGACCATCTTCACTGCAGAGCTGGGGCTGTTCACTTGAGAGGATGTTAACATTAATGTATTTGTCCTCACATGTGATGCAAAGCATCTTACACAGACACCATTAATGGTATTTTGCTCGCACTTTCAAATGACTTCTAATGTAATTTAAACCAATTCGATTTGGCAGCCATTTATTGTGCAAAGGTCTGCGCGCTGTGTGTTTTAGGTGATACCAAGTGTGGTCTCTGCACTAAATCCTAGGGTTGTCAGTGAAGAAAGCAGATGCAAGCATCACTCGCCCAACACAATGGAGATTATTTTAAAATGCTGTAATGAAGTTTCAACATACTTCCAGAGAAGCACGAAGGAAATGGATGGATTTTTATGGAGGCAGACATTGATGGTGAAGGAGTGTGTTACAAGAGCTATCCCAAGTTTGAGTCATGAAATGAAGGCTCAGACTTGGTAATATACAAAATGTGAGAGAAATGTAAGTCATGTTGTGTAGGGGAGACTGGGTAAAACATGGCTATCATGTAAGATTTACTTCAAGAGGTAAATGGAGTTACTGAGTTGAGAAGGACAGGACAGGGAGAGGTGGAAAGAGATTTATCTAGGTGTGTGAGCAGGATGGTTTGGACAACTGTACTGTGCAGTTAATGCTTAATTTGTTTCATCTTCTTTTTTCAATTGTTGGTGCTTTTCTGCTCTTAATTTCTTATATGTTTCTTCCTTTTTTTCTTTCTTCTTCTAATTTTACATACATATATTCGGTAATATGACTAACAGGTTGAAAGACAACACTAGGTATAACAAATATGATGAAATTTGTGTTACTTTAGGTAAAATACTGCATCACTTTCATTTTTTTGTTTTAATTTAATTTGTTTTAAAAAATTACCCCAAAAAAAGACCTTTTAATCATTTACACAGCCTTTAAATTAAAGAGGTGAGAGAAATATTTTATACGAATTTTTTGGAATGAAGGAAACATTTTGAAAGATGCCTAAAGGACTGAAGGCAACAGATACTTTTGAAGAATAAGAGGAAGAGATACAGACAGAGATGATGACTTCAATTTCAGACCTTGTGAGTGTGAAGTTACCCCCTAACATCTCTGCAAAAATAGCTAGCAAGCACCTAAAATGATCACCTTTCTTCTGGAAAACGTAACTGGGCATAATTACTTTTTAAAAAATCTGAAGTGGTTCGAAGAAAAAAAAAAAAAAAAGAAGTGCATATCATTTTTGTAATTTGCCAGTATAACTGCCAAATAAAATAATTATTTGAGACAAGCCTGGCTTGGTGGTGCACCCCTGTAATTATACTACTTTGGAAGATTATTGCAAGTTTGAGACCAATCTGGGCTACAAAGTGAACTCAAGACTAACCTGAACTACACAGTGAGACTTTGTCTGAAAAAGACAGAAAGAAATTAATTGCAGTAGGTATTTTTTTTAAATCTTTAAAATATTGATTTTATCAGAAAAAATAATATGATTTCCACTACAGAAATTTGAGAAACATAGATTTAAAGGATACAAAATCTTCCACTTAATTCTACACTTTAGAAACCAAGATTTTGATCTTTTTGTTTACATGTTCAAATATTAGTCATGAGTGTGTGCATTCAAATGTATGTGTACATGAATGTAACCACATACATTGTGAGTAAAGTAGGTTTAGAAGTTTATCATATTCACTTAACTTATTATGAACATTTTTATCTCTTTAAGTGCCCTTCTATGAGCTGATTATTTGTAATTAACAGACATTTTAAAGCAGAAGTATAAAAACTTTAGAAGAAAATATAGGATTCCCAAGTACTCCTCCTATCCCTACTTTGCCCAGTTTCCTACCATCTTACATTAATATTGTATATTTATTACATCTGATGACCAATATTTATACATTACTATTAACTAATGTCACAGCTTACATTAGGATTCATTTCTTATGCGTCACACAGTTCTATAGAATTTAAAAATTGGATAATATCATACATCCATCATTAGCTATACAAAATAATTTCACAGTCCCAAAAATTGTGGTGCTATACCTAATCATCTTTCTTTACTTTATTTCCCTTTCCAGTGCTATACTGTGCTACAGACATGCCTTTTCTGGAGTGTCCTGTGTTTGGAAGTACATAGGCTTTCAGGCTTGCTTCTTGCATCAGTAATTTGAATTTAAGTTCCTTCCATATCTCATTGTGGCTTGATAGCTCATTTTTATCCCTGAATAGTATTCATTAACAATATGAATATTATGTCTAAATGTATCACTGTTCATCTTTTCACCTCGTGGAAAACGTATCTTCCAATAAGAGGCAATTTTGAAGAAAACCATTATGGACATGGATGGGAAAGTTTATGTGCAGACATGACCTAAACTCATTTGAGTAAATAAAATACCTAGAAGAGCAATTTCTGGATCCCATGGTAAAGCAGTTTAGCTTTGTAAGAATCTGTTAAAATTTCTTCCAACATGACTGTGTCATTCTCTCGTCTTATCAGCAATAAGTAACAGTTACTGTTGCTATACATCTTTGTGAGCAGTTGGCTTTGTCACTCTTTGAGACTTTAGCCATTGTAATGGGTGTGTATCCGTACTTCATTGTTTCAGTTCCCGCTAATGAAGGGCTGGCCAAATAGCTCAGTGGATTAAAGCACCTACAAGCAGGCACAAGGGCCAGGGGTTTGATTCCAGGCCTGCTGTGCCAGCCCAGCTCCCGGGGCAAGCTGAGAAGTCAATTGAGACTGGGTGTGGTGGCGTGCACCTGTAATCCCAACTCTTTGGAGGCTGTAAACAGGCAGATCACTATGAGTCTGATATAGTAGTGAAAACCTGAACACTCTTTAGACCCTTCCTTGAAATACAAAAAAAAAAAATTCCCCTAATCATGTTGAGTATCTTTTCATGTTTATTTGCCATCTGTGTAGCTTCTTTGGGGAGGTATTTGTTAAGGTCTCTGGGTTAGTTTTAATTAAGGCATTCTTTTATTATTGTGTGTTAAGACTAATTTTTACATTTTGTTATCTTTTGTGAAGACCTTTTTCCATTCAGTGGCTTATATTTTCATTATCTTAATGTCTTTCACAGCACAAAATTTTTTTAATTTGAATAAAGTTCAGCTTATCAAGTCTTATTTTAGTGAACTGTCTTTTTAGTGTTATGTCTAAAAACTCACTGCCAATCTCACAGTTACCTAGATTTTGTCTTATAGTCTCACGTGCAATGGCTCCATAGCTAATATAGATGCTACATTTTCAGTCATTAAAATTGTTTCCAATTTTTCAGTATTATAAAACATGCTATCATGAATATTCTGATATATATACATATAAGTGATATATATTAAATGATTCTATATATAAACATGTATAATTCTTTAGAATTGCTGAGCATAATAGAAATTGAGAGTTGATTCTTTAGTATCTAAGCTAATACCTTCTTTGAATGACTTCTTGAATTGCAACAAAAGAAAAGCTATAAGTTCCCACTTAGTAATGTAACAGCCATTTCGGAAGAAATTTTAGCAAATTCTTAGGAAGCTAAGCTGCTTTGCCATGTGGTCCTGCAACTACTCTTCTAGGTATTTTATTTACTCAAATAAGTTTAGATCGTGTCTGTATATGATGCTGTATACATTCTGCTGTAACATGTATTTTTATGAATCTTAAATATAGAACTAGGGAAGGAAAATGAACAGGAGGTATTCATTCCTACCAGTCATGGCTGAAGCGAGCAGTCTCCTGGTTTGATAGAAAATCAGTAGCTTGCCCTTGCAAGGCTGTTCTGCAGGTGTCTTGAGAGTGGTACCAGCTCATTTTCTATTGAATAGCAAAATACCTGAGGCTGAGTCATGTATAAAGAAAAATGTTCATTCAGCTCATAATTCTGGAGGTTCCAGGATGTGATATGGGCATCATTTCAGCAATAGTGATCCCTTCTAGTGGACAGGCACATGAGAGTGGGAGAGTAGGCAACCAGGAGAAGTCACACAACAAGATGGGACATTAGCAGGGGGGGAGATGCCCATCTTGTTCCTTTGTATGACAACCCATGTTTGTATAAATTAATTAGGTAACCATGAGCACTACATGTATCCCTTTCAGTCAGGTTATCCATGGTCAGGTTATCTTTCGCTAAGCTCCAACTCCTCAACGTTCCGCTACCTCCCATGACCACCACACGTCAGACCAAGCTCCCAGCACAGGAGCCCTCGGCTACCCACTTGAATTCTATGCAAAGCATCACAGCAGTCATTTCTGGAAGTTCAGAATTGGCCTCTTTAGCTATCTTAGTGATTTGGTAAATGGTTTGGGACCTTATAATAAATCTCTTTCTGCTGGGGAGAGGCACAGCATGTTCTATAACCTCAAGTCTATATTCTGATCCTATTCCTAGGGCTATGAAATGTGTATGATTTGAATTTTTTGGTCTCCATTCTGACCCTGTACCTAGGATCATAACAAGTGCATATTCTGGATGTCATTGGTACACATTCACAAAGTTACCCATTCTTTTGATATTAGGCTGTTATGCCAATTCTTCCATCAGCCACTTGAAGATAGGAACATTGATTTCTTCAAGCCAATTTCAATATTTCCATTGCTAATTTAAACAGAAATTTTAATGTATAAGTTGTAAATTATGTACTTACTTTGTTCTAAACATTTTAAATTAATCAAAATATTATTCTTAACCAAATATATTTTTCCAAGACCTTTTTTAGTTCAGTTACTTTATTCCTCTTTTTTTTCCAGAACTAGGAATTCAATTCAGGCCGTGGCACTTGGCAGGCAGGCACTTATTCTACTGAGCTATCTCCCCAGCCCCCATGTTTTCTTAATGAAAGATAGTAACAAAAACACACCATGGGCAATGACAGTTACTCCCCACTGATTTTCTATCCCTGGATGTCTAGTCCACTTTGTTTTAGAACAGAAACTTGAATGTCTCTGCAAAGATTCTTTTAATTATGTTAATCAAGATAGCAAAATGTAAAGGAAACAAATAGTTGCATTGTGAAAAGGTACCTAAGTAAGAAAGCAGAATTTTACACAAATAGCCAAGGCAAGATAAATTGCAACACAGGTAAATTATCTTAAGCCTTTTTCCTTAAGCATTTGCTCACTGATTGCACAAGAGATCAAAATTCTTAACTTCCTTAAGTTGGTGAAGTGAAAGATATCTCAGCTTTAAGAGTGCCTTGACTTCACCTGATTCTAGCTCAGGGCTTGATCAGCTGAGCAACTACACCAAGATGTGTAAACTCCCCAGGTTTCAGTTGCTTTATCTATGAAGTAATGGCCTGAGATAATTTTTGGATGAGCAGAAACAGCAGAAATAAATTTCTTGGAGCATAAAATATACTCAGTGAATATTAATTGTGCCCTCTTAGCTTAGTTCTGGATTTCAGCTAACTCTATTTCAAATTCTCCTTAATATGCTCAACAGATCCCTTTTTGAAATACAAATTTATATCTAATCCTTTCCAACACCCTTCATTAAAAAGGATACTTACCTGTGCACTACTTAGGAAATAATCAGGAAGTTAACTGTTGTGGAGGATCACTGTATTGACATGATATAGTCATCTATATGTTATTTACAACACATTATTTTTAGGTATTGATTTAAGATTCTAATGCCCTCACATGACAGAGAGACTGATCTCTCAACTTTAGATATGGGTGGCCAGTAAGCTATAATTAGAGTTCCTATGGAGCCCAGACAATTAGTATTCTTGCCAATATTGAGCCAATAACTACTCTTTCCCATATTTATTTCAAGTAATACATGTTTATAAATCTAACAGAATCTTGAAGCAGTGAAGTTTTCCATTTATGCAAATATTATTTTGAGTAAGAGGGTACAATACAGGCTTAAAATTTCCCCACATCTTAAACCACCAAAGAGAACAAAGATAGGACCACCGTACCAGCAAGATATTGCACTTCAACAGCCATGTTTCTAGCCTTAGCTTCTACTGTGAACTTTTCAGTTGCTTTTGTTTAGTTTTCCCAGTACTTTGAGGATCACATAACAGGCAATTTGCTTGTATCCAGGCAAAAGAACCATAATTTGGCATCACCAGAATGAACTCATCCCATGGAGATTTAGGGCAACTCAACATTAAAAGTTGGCAAATATTATTTCTCAATATATATCAGACATGGTGGTGCATGCCTATAATTCCAGCATTTGGTAGGCTGTGCCAGGGTTTGAAACCAGCCTAAGCTACATCGTGAGTTCAAGGCCCAAGTCAATTACACATTTTGAAAAACAAACCTATAATTGATTATACAAAAAGTTGAATGATCATCTCAATAAATGTATAAAAAGCATTTGATAAATATCAATGCTTTTAACATTAAGTGATCTTTAATAAGAGAATTATGTGTTTATGAGTATTTATAAAAGAACAATAAAATCTCATACTTCTAGTATTTGAAGCATTCACTTAAAAGTCAAGAACAAGACAAATACATCGATGATTGTTATTTTTGTCACCATCCTTCTGGAAGTACCATGCCAAATAATCCATTTAAAAAGTCATGGATAGACAGAAGATATGGAGGGAAAGGATTTAATTTATTAACATAAATAAAATAGGTTGTCTATAGGGAAAAATGTGAAAAACTGCATAAACCATGGATTAGAAGCAAAGAGTTTAACAAGAGAGCTAGTTATACTGAAATAATAATAAAAATAAAAGATACCAAATTTTACCTGATGAAGAACTATATCCACTGAGATGGAAAAGCATGGGTATACTGAGGAGCAGTTGCTGATAGGGCTGTTGCTGTAGTATTTTGTAGCTAACTGGACAACATGCATCAAGAGACTTAAACTAAATGATTTCACTAAATGAAAAGAATTCTATTTCTAGAAACCTGAATTAGGGACACAATTAAAAAGATTCAGAGATGAGTCTCTTCCAGGATGAAATTACAGTAATATTTATAATCAAAAAAGTCTGAGGGCCAAGGAGATAGCTCAGCAGGTAAAGCACCTCCTTTGGCAAGTGTAGGGGGCAGGGTTTGATCCCCAGTCCCACATGCCATGCCAGTTCCACCCCTGAGCATGACAAAGTCTGAGCATGGTAGCTCATACCTGTAATGCCAGCCCTGGGGAGGCTGAAAACAGAAGGATCACCAGGAGTCTAATCTGAGTAGTGAGACCCTGTACCAAATACACAAATAAATAATTTTTTTTAAAAAAAAAAGGTCCACCTAGCAAAAATGACTAAGGAAGGGCTGATGGTAGCTCAGCAGATTAAGCACTTGCTTAGGGAAGAGCAGGGGTCGGGGTTCAGTGACTGGCCCCGCCTGCTGCACTGGCCCTGCTCTCGAGTGCACTGAGCCTGCTATGGAGTCTGGGC
>PVJA010014593.1:0-47008 GCA_004027025.1 Myocastor coypus | reverse complement strand
ATGTATGTATGTATGTATGTATGTATGTCATGGCTGGCTCAGCCTGCCCTGGGGGTGCCAGGGATTTAATAGCGTTCCCTGTGGTTGCCTAAGCTTGCCTAAGCAGGCACTTTAGACCACTGAGCTATTTTGCCAGCCTGGAGCTCACATTTTGATAAACTTTCCCTGAAGAAATTTTGTTGCTACTCTTCATGATCACGCTGAACTTGTGGCCATCTGAATGTGAGATAAAATTTACTTTTTTCTATATAAATTAAAATATTGTACTCTGAAAAATAGTATATTGGGAATACAGCAATTATATATCTTAGAATTGCTGTTGCTCTCCAAGGAAAAGAGAACAGGGTGAGCTGTCTTGTTGTATTTGTTCTATATTTTTATTTTTATTTTGCTAGTACTGGGGATTGAATTCTGGCAAGCTCTACCACTAAGGTACATCTCAGTCCTTTTTTTTTTTTTTAAGCTTTATTTTATCTTACTTTTAAAGAGAGTGTTTTAATTTTAGAATTAAAGCAGAAAACTTTACAAGTAATACAGAATTTCACTTAACAAAGTAATGTGAATTTTACAGTATTTGTTATAATACATATTATTGTCTTCCAGCCAGTTATTCATATAACCAAATGTATGCATGTAAAACTTGAAGAAAAATGAAAGAAATATATTAAAAATTTAGAAGAGAAAAAAATACAAACATTTGGAAAAGGAAGACAAAACAAATTAAGCATTAACTGCCTCTCCACAGACCAACAGAAATGCATAGTACAGCTTTCCAAGCCATCCTGCTTACATACATACATAAATCTATTTTCCAAACTCTCTCTTTTGTCCTCCTCAACTCAGTAACTCTTTCCTTTGAATAAGGTCATTCCCCTTTCCCGGGATCTATTGTACCCCACGGATTTCATTTTTCTCTTTCTGGTTCTCACACTAAGGAGACAATACGATGTTCACACATGTGGGTCTGATTTATTTCACTTGAGAGTATGTTCTCTAGTTGCATCCTCTTACCGACAGAAGACTCAAATTTATCCTGTTTTATAGCTGCATAATACTGCACTGTGTAAAAATACCACTTCTTCTCTATCCATTTGTCAGTTGATGGCCATCTGGGTTGGCTCCAAGATTTAGCTGTAACGAATCACGTTGCTGTAAACATCGGAGCACTTACATAGCTATGGTACGAGGTTTTCAATTCTTCTGGAAAAATACCCAGAAGGGGAGCAGCTGGCTTGAACAGGCTCTCCAATCCTAGCTTTTAAAGGAATATGTCCATTCTTTTCGATAGACTTCTGTGTTTATAATGTCACAGGACCCCGTGAAGTTGCCCTGGGACTAACGAGCTTGTCGGCCTCCTGCCTCCTCCTCCGCCCCAGAGAACTCACAGGTGTAAACCAGCATGCCTGGCTCCAGAAGTGTGAGTTGCTGCATTTTCTGTTTGGTGGTTGTGCTTTCTTCCACGCGCATCACTTGTTCATGTCTCTGTGTGAATTTTTTGCTAGGCTGACTGTAGTCATCAGCGGGCAGTGGGTTCTCAACCTTTCTAATGCCGTGACCCCACAATACAGTTCCTCGCGTTGCGGTGACCCCAAACCAAAAAATAATTTTGGTGGCTACTTGAAAACTGTTATTTTGCTACAGTTATGATTCGGAATGGTATTAGGCGACCCCTGTGTTTTGGTCGTTCGACCCCCGCCGGGGTTGCGAGGCACAGGTTGAGAACCGCTGCCTGGATCGCTGGACACCGAGTCCCAGGCCTGCGTGTCCTGCAGGTCTCTGGCGCCCTCTCGTGGCCACAGCTCCTCACTGCGACTCACTTCCTCCCCACCGCCACCGGGCCAGGGAGCAGAGAGGCCATCCTCCTCCTTTGCACCAAAACCAGCTCCAGGTGAGCGAGCTCTCCACGAAGGAAAAGAACGTTGCCTAATTGGAAGAGCAGCTTCAACTGGAGCCAGCAGTTTTGGGAAAGCTGTGGAAAGGCCCGACAGCGTGCATCGTGCATCGTACATCGTGCACTCAGCAATCTCTACTGGGTGTGACGAAGCCTCCCTGTCTTGAGAGAGTATCAGGACCTCTGGATGAGCGTCCATTTAGTATTGTAACAGAATCCAGAAGGTCGCGGTCCCTAACTGCGGATTCTGACTGTGTCTGCGGAGGCTGTCGCGGGTCGCGCTGTGGGCAGGGCCAACACATCCCTTCCTCCTGCGCGTGTATGCAGGCACTTTTCTGCACGGACTCAGCTCTTCGCCTCACAAACCCTGGAGCACCAGATGAAACTATTTCAATTCTGTGAGCTGCTGCCCGGTGGTCCTCCTCGTTGTCAGGTTTGCTGCTCCTACAAACGGGCTGCCGGCCTGTGCTGTGCTATTGATACAGTTAGAAACCGTGGAGCTGAGGGAGCCACGCCCTCCTCTCCTTCAACTGTTACATAGCAATCATCGCCCTGGTTTAAGCTCCTGGGGCCCTGAGGCTGGAAGCAGCCAATCTTTAGTTCTGACACCAGGGAGACATGGAACAGGAGACGCCTGGAGTCGCCGAGATCTGAGCCTTTAAATACTGGAAGCGGGCATTGCGGTGGCTGTCCGGCGCTCCTTCCCTGCCTCCTTTCCCCTTGTCTTCCACCTATTTCTGCTGCAACTGGCCTGTGATTGGTTGGCAGTCTTCCTCACCAGACACAAGACTCTTCTGCCCACCAACTGTACCACCAGCCGTCACGCTCTGCTCTTGCCCCACAGCTTCCCATGAGCTTGGGAAGCCAGATGTACAGTGGATCCGACCTCTCTACAAGGCGTGCACTGCTTTATCTTATAGCCCTCAAGTGATGTATGATGTTGAATGTGTGTCTGTGAGCTTATTTTCCATCTTCCTCTCTTCCCGGGTTACTGTCTGCTCACAACTTCTGACTCTTTTTCATTGGTTCACCTTCTCACAGTTACATTTTAAGAACTCTTCGCATTTCTAGGGCTAAATACGAAGTTCGATGTGTATTGCAAGTATCTTCTCCCAGCCTGTAGCTTATCTTCATCGTGTGAACAGTATCTTCCCAAGAAAAGATGCTATTTATTAATGCTAAAACAGTCCAACTTGGTAGCTCTGCTCCAATGACCGAGCTTTGGGTGTTGGTGCTAAAAAAAGAAATTACCATTGGGCCCAAATCACCTGGCTTTTCTCCGGAAGGCTCCTCAAGCAGTTTGACAATTTTGCAAGCACCTTTAAGGCCAGGGTGTGCCAGGAGGACAGCTCACAAAGTCAGCTCAGTAGCTGCAGTTGATGTTTTGTACTGGTGCACTTGTCCCAGCACGGCAGGTTACAAACACCAAGCCCAGTCCCTTCTGTGGGCTTCGCTCCTTTGTCTAAGGTCAGTGAACTCCATCCGGGTCTTTTTCTGTGTTATCTACTCTGCCCCCAGTGATGTCTTCCTTTTCTATTTTATCTTCCGATGTTTGAACAATGTGCTTACGAGTTCTCATTCGTAAGTACAGGAGTAAAAATGAATGCCACACATTTTCAGGGTCCAAGTTGTATTGACCACGATAAGCAGAGCGAGGTTGAATCTTAATGTGACTGTGACAGTCTGATCAGAGTGACAGCCTTGGTGACTAGAGGTAACGGGGAGCCGGTGACTCCATGAAGCCTTCTCCTTTGTCCCACACCCCATGAGGACTGTGTCATCAGGCATACCTTGGGGACAACACCTTCAAAACAAGAAATCATTGTTTGGAAATGCATGGAAATATGGAAGGAAAATGTCATCATCCTTTCTGGATGGGGATTCCCAAGGCAGAGCATTCTACAAGGCGGCACAGTTGCTTCCAAAACTTTCTCTGTGTTTCACATGCAAAAACCGACTTGATGTCGCTGGACTCATCAAATTTTGATTTATTTCCCCTGGTAGATGAGGGCCACTGCTGTAAACCCCATAGCAGCATGGGAAATACAGAAACCTCCCCCCAGGGCCTCTCTATTCCAGGATCTGGAAAGCTAAGCATCTAACGAGAAGAGCAGATTCATAGCCAAAGGAATTTCACTTTAGCAGATTTTTTATTCCCTCCCTAGGAAGCAGTAAATTCTGCAGAGTTGCTGCTTAAATCAAAGAAATTGTCTATTGTTTTGGTCTCTGTCCTAGTTGTGCAGCTTTGGGGTGAGGACTCCAGGGTCCTGGATGCAGGGACCAGAGGAGTGAGGAGAACAAGAGAGAGGATGACAAGGGAGGAGACAGGGTCACCGCAGGGATGCAGCCAGGACAGCCGGACCAGCCAGTGATACAGCCCAAAGCCCCAAGGATCAGAGGAGCGTTACCTTCACCGTGGTGTAATTTCCAGAGAACTTGCAGAAAGTCAGGTCGCACCTGGCTCTATCCATCAGGGTCCAGTGGGAAGGAGGTGGCAGGGTGGCATCAGCTGGCCAGAGGGGGGAGTATGTCCCCTCTCAGGTGCTGGGGAGTTTCCCAGGGGCAAGTGCTCTCCGCACAGTCATGGGGTGTCACAGCACCGTGAACTTTCGGCTCATGCACTTTGGCTCTGTCTTCTAACCACGTGGCCATAAGCACTGGTGCAGCTCTTTGACGCCCATTCCCAGGAGAGGGTCCAGGGGTCACAGGACAGCCAGGTTCTACCCTGTTCTGTCTTTCTCTTCCTTCCTTCTTTCCTTCCTTCCTTCCTTCCTTCCTTCCTTCCTCCTTTCTCCCTCCTTCCCTCCCTCCTTTTTGCTTTTGCAGACATGAGTCTTGCTATGTAGTCCAAACTGGCTTTCAACTCACTGTGTAGCCCAGGCTGGCCTCTAACTCACAGCAATCCTCCTGCCTCAGCTTCTTGGTTCCTGGTATTACAGGCATATACCACCACACCTGACCGTTTTTCATTTTAAAGTCAATTACTTGACTGGAGATATAGCTCAGCAGTACAAGGACCTGCCTGATAAGGGCAAAGTCCTGAGTTTGAATCCTGCTATTAATAATACAATAATGGTAGACAGGTGTGGTGGCGCATGCCTGTAATCCCAGCACTTAGGAGGCTGAGGCTGGAGGACTGGTGTGAGTTCAAGATCAGCCTGGGCTACAAAAGTGAACTCAACGCCAGCCTGAACTGCATAGTGAGACCCTGTCTCAAAAGGGCAAATAATTAATAATAATAATAATAATAATAATAATAATAATATGTTAGCCCTGCAGGATGGCTCAGTGGTCTAAAGCGCCTGCTTAGGAAAGCTTAGGCGGCGGCAGAGACCATGGTTTGATCCCCGGCACCACATGCTGCGCCAGCCCTGCCCTCAGAGCAGGCTGAGCCAGCCATAAAAATAAATAAACAAACAAAAGTTCTGAAACAAGAAAAAAATAAATTAAATTAAATAAATTCTTAAAATGATAATAATAATAATAATAATAATAATAATAATAATAATATGTCAAATCCTGTTTGCTTTTTCTCTAAGATTCCTCTAATTTTTTCCTTATGACATCTTTTCTTTCAGCACAAATGTATTCTCATTTCATTATGATTCCTGCTACTACTACTGCTAGTAAAGTCAATGCATGTTTACTTTTTTTTTTCCCCAAGATTCCTCTGATAGTTTTCCTGACTTTCTTTTTCTCTTCACCACAAATGTACTCTCGTTTCATCGAGTTGCGGGTGGGAACGCTGTCTTCCTTTCATAGTCAGGCCCAACCCCCTGTAGATTTCAACTGTAATGGGCAGCACCAGCAGGATTCCATGGGTTTCTCAGGATTTCAGAAATGAATCTATCACCACTATATATGGGGAAAAAAAGCTACATAGCTACTCATTAATTACCTGTTAATTCCCTGGGGAACCTTAAAGTCACCTCCCACCTGTGTATGGGCTTTTTGTTTGTTTTTTTTTTTTCCGGAAGCGGGATTCGAACTCACAACTTTGCACTTGCCCAGCAGACATTTGTGCCACGGAGCTATCTCCCCAGCCCCATCCTGTGTACATTCTTGGTTGATGTGAAAACAGAAGAAAACCCCAGCTGGAACTCCTTGCACCTGACCACAGGCAGGTGAGGTGTGCCTTCTTCGGCTAGAGCCTTCCTGTAGAAGGCTTTCTCCCTCGTAAGCAGGCTGGCTCTGGGCTGGCCATGGGGTGGGCTGAGCCCTGAGCCTTCGCCCCTCCTGCAGGTCTGCTCTATCCCAGTGGGGTCCATCTCCCTTCCTGGAAGCACTCTCCTAGTTTGTGAACCCAGGCACAGACCTCACCAGTTAGCACAGCAGCGCAGCCCCCATCTGCACACTCCGTGTCTACAGCTCTGCAGTGCCACGACACTCCTCTCCTGAGCTCTACCGGGAAGGACAGCACCTCACTGTCCGCATCAGCTCAGAGGCGGCATTCTCCCCGTGCAGTTCTGTCATGAGACCCAGTGTTTCCCATCTCTCCCATCTCCAGAGTCCCTAGTCCCACATCCCAGCCCAGGTGCCATTTGCTTGGCTCCTCAGTGAGGTAAATGGCATGCAGCTCTTGGCTGAGGCTGTAGATGTGTCTGGGCTTTGGCGTGGGGTGTTTGGCAAGGGAGTGAGCACAAGACTCGGGGTCAGGCTCCCACTCAGATCATCCCTGCAGAGCCACCACACCGTACAAGGTGGGACTCGCTTCTCACCGTGTGGCCAGGGTTAGCAAATTGAGCCAATGATGGTGCAGAGTTGCTCTCGATACCACTGACACCAGATGCACGGCTTACTGGACAGTGTACGGCAGATGTCACCGGAGTGAGTCCAGAGCCTAGCCCCCCATCCTGTCTCAGGATCAAACGACCAAGATTTAAGGACATGTAATAGGTGTCAACCGTGTGCCCAGAGGGCATGCCGCATGCCAGAGCAGCTGACCCCTGCCCTGCCTTTGGGGGCTCCAGCTATATTTCCCACCACGAGTGAAGTACAGGCACACTGCACTTCCGCCCTAGAGATCTAGCTTCCGGGGTGACTCCAGGTGAGTCAGTGTGATTAGAAAAGATGTCCCAGGCCAGTGGCGGCGAGCCTACGGCCCGGGAGCCACAGTGCGCTGTTTGTCGCACTGAAAGCTGCAGAAGCTTCTCGCCTTCGCTGTTCTATAGCACGAATGCCGGACATCTCCGTGTCACACGCGTGCTGGCCTTACCTGCCTGGTTACGAGCTCTTCTGATCTGAAGGTCCAAGTGAGTGCTAGAGACTTTGAGCCACCAGACAGTCTAGTAGGTCGTTTCTCATTGCCTTTGAAGAGCAGTCTGGGTGACAGGCAGACCGATCCGACATTTCTCAAGACTGCTGTGCTTTACAATCCTCGATTATCCCGGAGCTTTAGGAAATCCGCAGTGCCATGTCCCTCTCCAGGTGTGTGACAGTTATGTTGGACAGGACCTGAACATTGCTATCTATCCTTGTAACGATCTGCATGGCAAAGTCTTGATTTTGGTGAAATCAAGATGGCGGGGCATTAGGCTTCACTGAGGTTGTGCGGACTGTCTCTGGGCTGTGCTTAGTGAGCTCCATGCTGCCCCCACTATGGTGACACAGAGACAGCCACCACCTGCCCCACATCCAGTAAATATTAGCGCAGAAAATCAGAGGATGCATTGGTGCCCCACTACCCGTGAAATCCACACGGACTTGGCAGAACTTCTGTCTCCCAGCTCCAGATGGCACCAGGCCTCCCTACATTCCTGATCTTCTTTGGGAGATAAGAGCTCTTACACTTTTAAAATAGTTTCCCTATCTACCAAAAGTATTTCTGTAATTTAAGCTTTTAACAGCAGATTCCTACCCCTCCAAGAAGTTAAAATCCTTTACTCTGAATGTTCTCTTTCCTTCAAAGTACGTCTATTTTTTTTTTTAATCATGTGCTTATTTATTTATTTGGTACAGGATCTTGCTATGCAGCTCAGACTTGAGTAATCCTCCTGTTCTCAGCCTCCCCAGGGCTGGGATTACAGGGGTGCACCACCACATCCTGTTTCAGTGGCTGGCCCAACATGTCTGAGGTTCCTGGGCCAGCATGGCATGTGGTACCCAGGATCAAATCCAGGTCCTCATGTTTGCCAGGCAGGAGCTTAGACTGCCGAGCTATCTCCCCGGCCCTCAAAGCAGGTCTTGTAAATTTCACTAATACACTCATTGGAACCCGAGTGCACCTTATACAAGTAGTTTCTTTTGAATAATAATTCAGTCAAAAACTGGTGCCTGCTGTTTCCTGATCTAATGTCATGTTTGTTAAAGTATTAGCAGGAAACCCTCAACTAGAAAGTTAACTGGATATATAGAAGAGCACAGCAGAAGCCCATGCTCTTAATAAGACCAGCTTAGCATTAAAATAAAGACAAGAGGCTGGGGAAATAGCTTAGTAGAATACGCACTTGCCTGGCAAATGCAAGGGCCTGAGTTCAATCCCTGCTTATGCCCCCCCCCAAAAAAAAAGACAAAACCGAAATATGTTAGTGAATGTCACAATAGAAGACGCAGGAGGCCTTCCTCCTAGTCCCTCCCTACATGCGTATTTCTCCTGCTGCAGACTCTGCCCTGAGTCTCCTTTAGAGCTCCCCAGTGCCTTTCTGTGTCTGGTACATCACCTGCCAGGTCATGCTGAGCTGTAGCCAAACCTCACAATCCTCCCACCTGTCCACCGGGCCCCTCTGCCTTCCGCTGCAGTGTGTTGTTTCTGTTAAGGTCCTATTGGTCTGGTTTCAATCCTCCTCATCTTTGTGAGGAATGCAGAATGCCGTCCTGGTCCCAGGTCAGTGTAGGCCGCTTGGCTTCCTTCCAGCACTTCTCTCACCTGTCCAGCGACCACCTGCTTTCTGGCGCTCGGCCTTGAATCTGCCTCTGGAGGTGCCTAAGTGCAGTTTGCCCTTGGCACTGTGGCTTCTCTAACCTGTGTCACAGAGACACCTTTCCTTGCTTTATTAGTAAGCATGTACACACACACACACACACACACAAAGTCACACATTGCTCACAGGGTACCAGGATGAAGGCTCTGGCAGTGCCAGACTCACAACCAGTTCCTCTAGCCCTGAGTCACAGGGCAACAACATCAGCTAAGTGCTCAGAAAAGTGGGTGTGGGGGACTGGAAGCCCCATTAGTTGGAGTCTTAGAACAAGGAAGAGATCCTGGTTGGTGGTAGATACTCATGGTCCCAGGACTCAGGAGGCTGAGGCAGGAGGATTAACATGAGTTTGAGGCCATCTTGGGCCTAGTGAGTTCTAGCAAGAACAACTTAATGAGAACTTGTTACCAAAAACAAAAGCACTAAATTAAAAAAAAAAATTAGGAGGAAGTCCTAGCAATTTTGTGTTGGCTTTTTGGTTTGTTTGTTTTTGTATTGTATTTTTGGTGGGACCAGGGTTCGAACTCATGACCTTGCACTTGCCAGGCAGGCACTTGTGCCACAGAACTATCTTCCTGGCCCCCCTAGCAATTTTAAAATTTAACAAAAGCTCTTAAATTTAAACGATGGCTATGCATGGGCTGGCAAGATAGCTCAGTAGTCTAAAACATCTGTTTAGGCAAGCTTAGGCAACCACAGGGACTGAAGTTCAATCGCAGCACCACATGCTGCGCCAGCCCCCCCCCCCCAGGACAGGCTGAGCCAGCCATAACATAAATAAATAAATAGTTTTTTAAAAAATAATAATTTTTTTAAAAAAGGTGACTGTGCAGAAAGAAGGAATGGGGCCCAGGGAAGCAGTGCCCACCTGGGTCCCCTGCAGTAAGCCTGGGGGCTGAGACCTCCTGCACTGTCTTGTGACCTTCACCCCACCCCTGCTGTGGAGCCTGCTGGCCAGGGATTGACACCTATGCATAGTGAGTCCAAAGGGCCCTCTCCTCCCTTAGGAGAAGGTGACGGAGGCACACGGGATGAGTTCCGAAACGTCTTGATTTTAGAAAGGCTGAGCACTGGCAGTGTGTAGAGAACTCAGCCACTTCTCAATGCCTGCTCTTTTGAGGAGCACTGGGTGGAGATTGGAGGAGTCGGCTGTGGGGCAGTGGAGCCTGTCAGGGAATTGGCAGAGGCAGAACTGCCATGACCCCAGGCCCGGGGGAGCAGGCTCGCTGCTGCAGTGTGGTGTGGCACTAGGCAGTGCGGTTTGAGCCCCACACTCATAACTGCCCACCTCCAGGAGCTGCTCCATCTCTGCGTGGCAGTGCCAGAGAGGAAAGGCTCTTTCTCAGGTGTGAACCGACTCCACAGACCTGAGGCCCTCTGCCACGGCCGCTACTACTATTGGTATCTGAAGTCATTCTGCTTCTCATATGACCCTGGAGAACATGGAAACTCGCATGACGCCTTCCACGAGGACACCAGGTGCAGAGCTGAGTTCTGCTTTGTGCTGTTCGAAAGCCTGGTCTCCACCCCACCCAGTGCCCTGCAGGAGGAAGGTGGCTCCTTGCCTGTGGATGGAGCTTCATGGTCATAGATGACGGCCTTGTCACACAGTGTCACATCAGGAGACGGGAGCAGGGCTCATGGGCTGACTCAGCACAAGCCACGGCGCTGCTCCCTGTTTACCAGGAAGGTGTTCTTGTCCATTCCCCATGTGTGAATATGTGGCATGGGACAGAATACAATTTATCTGCCCTGCCCCGCCCCAGGGCACATTAGTGGCACATTTGCAATAACAGACATGCAGTGAGTGAAGTTTTATGTAAAACATAGGCATTAATTTTGGATTACTCTATGGTCCTATAGGAAATGGTAGGGTATACTTTAAAATATTCATTTAGCATCAAGGGAAAACTATGCCAGACACTAGTTAAAGGTGGTGGGACAAGCCGCACTTGATGGTGCACACCTGTAATCCCAGCACATGGGAGGCTGAGGCTGGAGGATCCGTGTAAGTTCAAGACCAGCCCGGGCTACAGAAGTGAGCTCAAGGCCAGCCTGGACTGCATAGTGAGACTTTGTCTCAAAAAGACAAAACAAAACAAAACACTACAGCACCAAGAAGCTTCATTTGGGGCTGGCAAGATGGCTCAGCCATCTAAAGCGCCTGCTTAGGAAAGCTTAGGCAACCTGAGGGACAGTGGTTTGATTCTCAGCACTGCATGCTGCACCAGCCCTACCCCCAGGGCAGGCTAAGCCTGCCATAATACAAAAAAAAAAAAAAAAAAAAACCTTACTATAAAGGCAGTGGGACAGATTTTATACAGTTTATACAGGAGACTGCCCTGCTGAGCTCCCTGCCCACACCTGAAGATTGCAACAGAACGGCCTGGGGGCAGCAGCCCCTGTCCCTGCCCTGCAGTGTCCCCTTCTTCATCCAGGATGACCTCCCTTCCCCAGTGGTCCTTGGCAACACGGCTTCTGCAAGTCCTTCTTGCTGGTAATAGTCCCAGCTTCCCAGGTCAAAGCCTGTCTGGGGCTGTTACTCTTCCCAGCATGGTGGCGAAGAAAGAAAACAAACAGCAAACTGTTTTCAGCTACAGTTCTGCCGGGACAGACCCAAACCTTACCGAGTCAGGACTTCAACCAGACGCCGGGTGCTACGGCTGGCGGCTGGCGGCTGGCCCGCCTCTGGCTCCCAAGACCTGCAGCTGACATTCTGCTGTGCTCAAGGAGACTTGCTAGAGAGGCACTCTGTGACAACTCATTTCTGGCTGACTCTACTTGTTGGTTCAGGGTTCCTCCTGTTTTATGCTCTTCAACACACACAGCGGCTATTTATTGTCTCAGCAATGTTATAAAAGACACTACCCCAAGCCCAGTGGGTTTATATCTAGGATGGAACTCTGCGACTCCCCCAGAGAAGGTCAGCTGTCTGTAGACTCATCTGTGGTGGCCCCGGCTGGGGCAGTTGGCGCTATGCCGTGTGTCCACACCCAGCGCTTCTCATGTCCCCTGACTGTGTTCGCCTGGGCGTGTTCTTGGGCCTGCAGAGTGGTGAGAGAGGAGCGGATGTGGACTCCCTCAGGCCCTGACTTGCTCCGGTTCAGCCGCCCTCCCTCTACTCCACTCTTCCTCCAGATCCCCAGGGCTCAGATGAGCAGGTTTCAGTGGTGAAATCAGTGCCCTTCTGTAAGAGAAAAGTGGCAACTTGGTAGCTCTGGCAAACTTCCTAGCGTGTCCTGGAGAACAGTGTGGTGAGCTGGGCCTCTCGAGCTATCCTGCACCATGGTTTCCTCTCTGGAACTTGTAAGGACACAGGCTTTCCATCATACCACACACTGGAGAAGATGCTGAGCCAATCAGGTCACAACAGAGGACCAGGAAATAACAGAGCCCAGACCTTCTGAGTCAGGGCTCAGGCCCTGTATTAATTCATAACCGGAAGCCGCTCTGTGGGGAAAGATTTCTTCTGGTCTACCCATGCCTAGGCTGTGAGGAAAAATGCTCCTCAGAATTGATAAGCTGTGCCCACCTTGACAGCACAGATACTAACCTGGGAAAGATACAGAGAAGATTTGCATAGATGACATGCAAATTCATGAACCGTTCCATAATTTTAGGACATCAATAAACTTCCTCTTACCTTACAAAATAAATTATTAGTAAGTTTTACAATTCTTTCTGAAAACATACCTTTGCATAGGTGCTGCATTAATTAGCTTCCTGTTTAATTAATAGCCAGCTCTTAGTAAGCGTCTGTATAAACTTCCTGCTCTGACACAGAAAGAGGTGTGGGCCACTCCAGGGTAGCAGGGCCACTCTCACCAGTGAGCCGCCAGAGAGAATGCGTCAAGCCACTGTCTCCCCTGTCTCTTCACTGATGACACAGCCAGGCACAAAACAATTAGGTCTGGATGTGGGTCTTTAGCTTCCTGCAGCCCAGCCAGTCTTTCTGCAACAAGTCTGGGCAGTGCGAATTGCCAGCCGCTGATATGAGGCTGTGTTATTGAAGATTAACATGACACAATGCTTTTAAACCTTGTAGGGAGAATTATATACACCTGACTGCAGCTTGACACCAGCTTTTTCTGCACTCAGGTTAAAATGTCACCATTCAAAGCACTGAATTTAGGATCAGAGTCTGTGTTAGTACAGTGATCTTTCAGCCTTGTCATTCTGACCAGCTTCCGGGGACACCCTGAGGAGTGAGGACCAGGAATTTGGCTTCAGCACCCAGCAGGAGGCTGGGAGATAAGTTTTAACCTGTAATGCCCCTTGGCATACCCAAAAGGGCCAACAGGAAGTGTAGGGGGCAGGGTCCGCCCCTCCCATGGGCGGTGACTCAGCAGCCTCTCCGTGCCCTAAAATTTTTCCTCTCCATTCCCTCCTTTCTGACTAGCTTCACGATTACCCTAGAATCAGTGTAAGAGAATGAAGCTATTGAGTTCAAAGAAAGGTGACCGCAGTGATTCAAAATAATGAGTAAACACCAAGCGAAAACGTAACAGGAAGTTATTATGGGGGAGTTCTCTCATTTGTGCCATAGATTTTTAAGGAGATGTTGTCGAGTATTTCCATAAAGTAGTGAAAATCAGCATGGAGGAATAGACTTGAATTAAGAGATAGTACAGGGGGAAAAGAAAGTGGGTCTTCCAGTCACTGATGTGCGATAGCCATGTGTGTGTTGTAAGGAATGAAGAGATAGCATGTGCGGGACTCAGCCCTGACACGCGCGCTGGGAATTTGGTAAGCAGTTTTGGCTGTGCAATTTTTCTGACCCAGGAGTGTTTGCCAAATGGTCCTTTTGTTGCCATAAAGGAAGGGCCTTGGCCAGGTCTATGAGACCGAAGCCCACACTTGAAGTGCACTGATCCTCACAGCGCTTGAGAGCCCAAGCCACAAACAGTGCTGAATGCGTTGCCTTAGTGTGAAAAGCCTTTGTTCTTCAAAGTTCTGAAGTGCTTTCTTTCTTTCTTTCTTTCTTTCTTTCTTTCTTTCTTTCTTTCTTTCTTTCTTTCTTTATTTTAGTGCAGAGTCTACAGGATCTCACTTATGTGGATCAGACTCAGTGATTCTCCTGTTTATAGCCTCTCAAGAGCTGAGATTACAGGCATGCACCCCCAGCCCAGTCTCAATCAATGGCTCAGCATGCCCCAGGGAGCAGGGCCAGTACAACATGCTGGGGATCAAACCCTGGCTGATATGTCTGCCTAAATAAGCGCTTGAATCTGCTGAGCTATTTGGCTGACCTTAAAATGCATTAATAATAATAATAGGAAGAAGAAGAAGAAGAAGAAGAAGAAGAAGAAGAAGAAGAAGAAGGAGAAGGAGAAGGAGAAGGAGAAGGAGAAGGAGAAGGAGAAGGAGAAGGAGAAGGAGAAGGAGAAGGAGAAGGAGAAGAAGAAAGAGAAGGAGGAGGAGAAGGAGGAGAAGGAGAAGGAGAAGGAGAAGGAGGAGAAGGAGAAGGAGAAGGAGAAGGAGAAGAGGGAGAGGGAGAAGAAGAAAAAGCTGGTCTAATAGCAATTTTGACAAATTCATGCTCTGACAGGCAAATGTGTTCTAGAAGGCTGGCAAGAGAGCTCAATGGACCAAAACGCTTGGTTAGGCAAGCCTATGCAAGCATAGGGACTGAGGTTTGATCCCTGGCACCACATGCCACACTAGCCCCACCCCCGGGGTGGGCGGAACAGGCCACAGGAGTCCAAGCATAGTGGCACCGCCTGTAATACCAGCACTGAGGAGGGTGAAAGCAGGGGGATCACCACGAGTCCAGTTGTGTAACGAGGTCTTACAACAACCTAATACATTAAAAAAAAAAAAAAAAAAAAAAAAAAAAAAAAAAAAAAAAAAAAAAAAAGGTGTTCTACAACAGGGACACACAAAGTTCTAGGAGCTTTGGCTCTGACCTCAAGCTATGGCAAAGGTATTTTCTACCCCTCCTTGATGTAGGCTCCAATCACAGTATCACTTTGCGAAACACCTTTGGGAATCCTGTGATTCCTCTCAGCTCCAGCCTCCCCCATGACCTCTTGTAGATCTGCTGTGCTGACGGTACTGTCCTTGCTTCCTCTCAGGGCTGTGTCCAGAAGTCCCCAGAAGGCCTCATGTAGTTACAGGTGGGGCTTTTCAGAGATGGCTGGATCTAGGGCGTGTGTTGCTGGGCTTAAGTGCGTGGTGCTGGGACTAAGGGCATGCGATTACTGACTTAGTCTACTGGTTGCTTTTGGTATAGTTCTGGGTGTGGATGATGGGAAAGCCCACTCTGGAGTTCGGGGATACACCCAAAGAGTGGGTATCCTGAAAGGGATGTAAGAGAGATGCAAGCTGTTGCTTCTGGCCTCTGCCCACCACAAACTATTTCTCAACTGTGATTCCCCTCTGCCTTGCCACCCTGCCTTGGAGCTGGCCAACTATTAACTGAAACCTCTACATACTGTGAGCCCTGGGTATTTTTCCTCAGCAATGGGATAGGTGGCTAAGACACTTCCTTTGTCTGTCCAGTGCCCTCTTCTCATGCAGAATGCAGAGACTGACAGAGAAAGAAAGGTCTGAGAAGGGTAGGGCTGCAGTCCGTTGGTGTAGTTCTTGTTCAGTAGGCAAGAGGCCCCAAACTCCACCCCCAGGACAGCACAAATAGATGAATTAGTTAGAAAAAAAAAATATCTTTATATGGTGATTATATCATGAGAAAATGACTTAACAAAACCCAAGAGCTCTCTACACTTAGGAGCAAAACCATGAGAGACAAAGCAGCTTTGCAACAGCAAAGCCAGTAGCACACACTGGAGAACTTCCTGGCTGTGGGGGAAGACCCCCAGGGCTTGGAATAAGCTGTTACAAAACAGAGCCTGGTGAGGGAGTCATGGGACTGATACCGTTGCTTGTGCTTTGTGTGGTGCACCAAGCTGCACAGCACTCTCAGTGCTGGTTGCCTTGTGGACCTCAATAAGGGCTTGTACCCTATCTGTCTACACTATTCGTTGTCAGGTGGACCCAACATATTCTGTCTCTATGCATTAAAAACTAGCCAGAGGGCCTGGCAGGATGTCTCAGTGGTCTAAAGCGCCTGCTTAGGAAAGCTCGGGCGGCTGCAGGGACCACGGTTCCATCCCCGGCACCACATGCTGCGCCAGTCCTGCCCTCAGGACAGGCTGAGCGGGCCATAAAAGTAAACAAACAAAGAAAAGTTCTGAAACAAGAAAAAAATTAAATTAAAAAAAAAAAACTAGCCAGAAGTGAGTGGTTGGAAATATCCAGTCATGGTGGATTTTCTACTGAAGCATTATCTCTATGGGCTCCCAGTCTCTGGCTTCCAGTTACCACCACCATGATTACTATGGTTAAAGACACAAGCATCTGATAGTCTCAGTAAACAAAAGAAGTTACAAGTTAGTATAAGCAATAATCTCGACCTGGAGTTTCAAAATGCAGGTACTGAAGTGAGGTGATAGGTCCCTCTGTTCCTTTTGAGGTTCTCACACAGGCTGAAGTTGTTGGAAGTCTCTGGTCTAACACATGTGTTCTTCCTCTCTTCCTGAGGGGAAATGTGGGCTCTCAGGGCTGTGATGGGTCAGCACCTGCTCCAGCTATTGATGTTTCCTTCCTTCCTCTTCCTCCTTCAGTGCTCCTCTACTGAGAAGCCCTTTCTCTAGCCCTGGCCACAGGAGAGATTAAGACCCGCCCAGGGCAGAGTGCATTGTGGGAAAAGTATATGTCTACAAGCCTGGCAAGTGGACAAGGAGCACATGGAACTACGGACATCAGCCTGTCAGCCTCTGGCCAGACAGCAGCATTTGGGTTTTGGTTTTGTCCTAAGGAAGTCTTTCTGTGAATTTGTCATCAAAGATATTTGCTCTACTGAGAACATACAGGTCATCACTCAAACCAAACCAAGATACTTTTGAGAGCAAAAGGACAACAGAAACAATTATACTGGTACAACAGACATAAAGAGACGCCATCCCAGGTACATATGGATGGATGATTCCCTCATTATAAGCACCTACTGGGTGAAAAAAAAAACATCCTTCATTCTGTTCACTGCCTCTTTCACACCAGTGGAGGGCTGTCTAGATCCTACTTTAAAAAAAAAAAAAAAAAGGATGGTTTGTCTGGTGTCTAGATGTCCACCAATGATCCAAGGTGAGGTGTTTTAGAGGTGGCTGGATTTCGACATCAGCCCGTATCTTATACTCAACCTGCCCTATCACAGTAGAGAGAGTAAAAGTACTTTTTGCCCAATGACTACTAAAAAGGAGCATGACATTGGAGAGAGAAAATAATTTGTTTCTGTTTACAAACTTCAAGAACATTTAAATGTGTATATAATTTACTGTATCAAATCATAAATTTATTCTTCATTAGAGGCTATTATCACAGCTCTGCCTTATCCTAACTAGAAGAGAGCAAAGCAATTAAGTTAGAGTGTTACTCTTCCAAATCAGTCGAATTCCTTAAAGGAAAACAAAGAATTTCTTGATCAAGGATTGGGACTCAGTAGTTTTGAAAGTTAGAGTCTTAATTTAGCATTTGCATTACATGTAATGAATTTTCATTATCTGCACATGTCATAGCTATAAAAATACAAGTTCTGATTATGGAATAAAACTGAAACAAGAAAATCCATTGCTAAGAGAAAGCCTTAGGTCTGAAAAACTGGCTTCAAAACAGAGATGCCAGTACTGGAATTGTAGGCATCCAAAACAATCATCTTCTGCGTGCCAGATCCTCTGCTAGTCATTAGAGATGCAAATGTGGAAAAGTAGAAGTATTTCAGCAAATGAAACAATATGGTTTGAGACTACACTGCTCAAAACCCTAAATACAACATACCTGATAGTGCCAGATGAACTGTCCTTTTTCTTTTCTTTTTTTTTTTTTTGGTAGGATCTAGGCAGTCTTCAGATGGAGAGAAAGAAGAGGTGACGGGGAGGTAGAGTGCGATTGTTCCACCGGGGTGGGCAGAGGGCAGCGGTGGACAGAGTAATTGTATTGCCACCTGCACAATGTTGGCTTCTTTGGAAGGACTTGGGCTGAACAAGGCACACGTTTTGAGATCAGGAGGACCTGTGTGTTCTTTCCATGTAACTTTATGGGTACTGTAGGCATTACGTGTGTAGCGTTTATAAAGAGAAATACTAAACCTTAATAGCAATGAGATAGCCAAACAACTTCTCACCTTACCTACTGAGTGGATATTAATCCGTTTCCTGCAAATAGGCGTCATCCTTTACATAACAGTATTTGGAGCTATTTAAAGAAAGGCTCATTCAAAGCATTCTTGGTGTAGTCAGCCTCCAGGACTGGAAGGTCTTCGGTCTGTGGGAAGGCAGACATACTGGTCCACTGGAACAGAAGCGGAGTTTGTATTCTAGGCTAAGGGCATTCAGTTTGAAGATCTTGCTCTAGTCTCAGGTCAGCAGTTGAAAGAGGTCATCAGTATGGTGTTACTCAGGACTCTGTCTCTAACCTTTACTCATCTTTGCTCTGGAAGGACAGCATGGGAGCTCTGCAACCCTAAGTAGAAGGCACAGGACTTTTCTACCTTGAGCCTAACAGCCATGCTGCAACTCCATCCTGTAAACACATGGCTTAAATGGTAGAGAAAAAGAGAACAAGAAATCCCAAAATGATCTCCTTGAAATTTGGTGAACTTCAATGGTCAAAGACTGCTCTAACCTGCTATCATACTATATTTATTACTATAATTTTATACTAAGTCTTAGATATCTGGTGATAACAGTCTTTTTCCCTTGTGCTTTAATTTTTTTTCAATCTTTTCTAAGCTATTTTTGGACTTAAAAAATTAATGATGGGCCGGGCGTGGTGGCTCACGCCTGTAATCCCAGCACTTGGGAAGCTGAGGCAGGAGGATTGGTGCGAGTTCGAGACCAGCTTGGGCTACAAAAGTGAGCTCAAGGCCAGCCTCAACTGCATAGTGAGACCCTGTCTCAAAAAGACAAAATAAATAAATAAATAAATAAATAAATAAATAAATAAATAAAATAAAAAAATTAATGATGAATTTTATTCAATCTAAAATTCCTTCAATGTAAAATGTGCCACACTGCATTTTAATTTAGACCAAACACAACAAATGCTCAGTGACCCCTCATGGCTGATGGAATTGTGTGTATGACCATGCTCCTATACCCTTGAAAGTGACTTTTTAGGGGGAGGCAGTGGGAGGTGGAGGAGAGAGAGGAGGGGGAGGGGTTGAAAGAGGGGGGTGGGAGGCCCAGAAATCAGACTCAGGTCCTCCTGCTTGCCCCTAAGCTACATCCCTGGTCCACAAATGATTTTTTTTTTTTATTTAATATTACTTGTAAAGCTTTGGGGGGGGGGACCCAAACCAAACTAGAATTCTGTCTTCATTTAGATTCCATTTCTCTATCACTTCTTTTTAATTTCATGGACAATTCATAGCTTTATAATGTCTTGAACATATCATATCTATATCTATCTATCTATCTGCCCTGAGATAGCTTTTCATATCCTCCTCCTTCTGGTAATTTGAGCTCAAGTACAGACTGAGGAAATTAAAGTAAAGCATTTCCAAACACCCTGGGATCACGTTAAGAATTCAAAGGACAGGAGACACCTGCTTAGGTAGGTCCTTTGGTGGCTCAGAATATTTTCTGGGATTCTGCATGCAAGCTGTATATGTTTTGGGTTTTCCAGGCCACACTTACCGTGTACTGTGATGCGATGAGGGCACTTAGCAAGGTTTCTTCGGATGGTAAAACCAAGACCCTGAGAACTGAGCCACCGGCCAAGGAACATGGTAAGTGTTCAGGCTGGACGAGCTCCAGAGCCCCGTTATGAGGGTCTCTTCAACTTTCTGCTGCTTCCCAAGAAGCTGCATAAGGCTGGGGCCGGGCGGGGGGGGGTGTCATTTTTTCCCTAGAGGGCAGGGAGTGGGCTGCATGCTGGAGCCCGGCTCATGCAGTTGGCCAGGCACCGTGGGCAGGACATCCAGCAAAGATCAGACCTAACCCTGCAGAGGTCAGCGCGTCTTTGAGGCGATAACATGTGTATTACTGGTCTGTCAGATGTGTCTAGTCTCTTAGTCTTTTGCCCAACTTTTGGAAAGAACGGAATTTTGAAATCCTTGCTTGCACTTTGAGCGTTTCTAGGCTGATCTCCCCCGGGAGTCGCGGTTTCCCCATAGGCTCGGTTCCAGTAAATGCCCTGAGATAGCTTTTCATATCCTCTTCCTTCTGGTAATTTGAGCTCAGGTACAGACTGAGGAAATTAAAGTCAAATATTTCCAAACACCCTAGGATCACATTAAAAATTCAAAGGACAGAAGACACCTGTCCGTGGAGGATCCTTCCCCTCTGTTCTTTAAGAAACAATAGTGTCATAAAGTGACTGCAGGGCTTGGGTACAGGAAGCTGGCGCCGGACACCTGGCCTCGGGCGAGTTCTCCCCATCCCTGCGGGCAGACAGCCAGGCCTTGGGGGGTGGAGGCGCTGGAGATGGGGGTGGGCACGGAGCGAGGACACCTAGCAGGTGCGGCGGGAGTTGAAACGAGGAGCAGCACAAGGGGAGGGCACGGACCCTGAGCGGGGGGGTGATATCAGGAAGGAGGAGGGATAGGAGGGGGCGGGGGCACCAGGCGGAGTCGAAGGCGGGGACACCGGGGTGAGTCACCGGCCCGCGAGGATCCGGTTTGCCCCAACTTCGGATCCGGCCCTGGGTGCTACTGTACACCTGCCTGAACTTCGGCCTCGGAGATTCGACAGCGACAGCGACGCCATCAAGACGGGGAATGCGCGCCTTACCGGCTCTGAGCGCGCCCCGGGACCCCTCGCGCCCCAGCGCGGTGGAGCGGCTGGCCGCCGATCGCGCCCGGTTCTCTCGCGGCCCGGGGACCGGTGGCGACCCTACTTCCAAGAATTGCGGTTCGAGAGAAAACAGGAACCCTGCTTCGGAGCCCCGCAGGCCAGACGCACCCGGAGAGGGGCAGCAATCTAGCGCCCCGAGTCCCGCACTCCAGGGCCCCCCTCCGGTGTCTCGCAGGGTGATTCCGCGCCGGCCGCTGAGGCCCGACTCTTTGGTCATCTACAGGCAGAAGTGCGAGTTTGTACGCAGCCCGGGCTCCGAGGGCTCCAGGGGCAGCCTGGTGAAGAAGCTCTTCCCTGGGCCCGGCAGGGACAGACTCCCCGAGCCCACCGCGACTCCGCGGCTGGAGCGCGCCGAGCGGACCAAGCCCGAATCCGCGACCCCCGAAATTCCTAGGAGCTCTGGGACCACCCCGATCCCCGCGACCCCTGGGAGCTCCAGCACCGCAGGGGCCCCTGCAGCCCCGGCCCAGCCTATGCCCCCCGGGAGCCCAGCGGTCCCTGTGATCTTCAGGAGCTTCGCGACCCCCGGGAGCCGAGCCCGAACCTCATCTCCCCGGGTGGCGGGTCGCACGGGACTGCAGCGCTCACACTCGGACCTCAGCAGGCGCAGCTGCGAGCCCGGAGCCGAGTGCGACGCCTTCTTTCAGTTCTGCGGCCTGGACCCAGAAGTGGTGGAGGCGCTGGGCAGGGACAACTTCTCCGCGGCCTCGGACTGCGCCGCCCTCAAGGTGCGCAGCGTGAGCGTCACCACCTCGGAAGGCGGCTTCTCGCATCACAGCGGAGGGGAAGACGACGGACTGCAGGAGGAGGCGCTCACAGAGCAGGTTCCCAGCACCACCTCGGTCGTGGAGAGGAACGCGCGCATCATTAAGTGGCTGTACACCTGCAGGCAGGCTAAGGGGATCCCGGGCCAGGGGCAGCAGGGACCCGCGTGACCGTCCTCGCAGGGAACCAAGAATCGAGGTGAGCACTTGGAAATGCTAGAGCAGCGGGCTGCGTACACACACAGGCCAGAACTGGCCACCGGTTTGCGGGCAGGATCCAGCTGTGCTTGGGGCTCAGCCCCTGCAGCTAGAAAAGGTCCCAGAGATGGAGATGGAGAGGGTCCTGTAGTCACTGTAGGCAGAGCAGAGTTAGGGTTCAGGTTTTCAGGGAGCTGCATCTGCTGTCTGGAAAGTTCACTGTCTCACTCAGCTTGTTATTGTGAAAAAGGAAGAAATTAGAATTATGGATTGCGGGCGGCCCACAGTGTCACTCCCAGGCTATTACCATTTCCTGCAGTGGTTGCAGTCATAGAGCCCATAGCTCAGGGCTTGTGTGAAAGGGCCCAGCCTGAGGTCCATGTGCCCTAAGGTCCGACGTGGGCACCGCTGTCGGAGGCACAAAGAGGTTGTGCAAAGTTGCCCAGAAGTCTCCCCCGCATCCCCCACTAGGGATCGAACTCGGGACAGGCAAGCGCTTATTCCTAGCTCCCCAGCCCTTCCCAGATGCCTTTATGTGGGGAGACTTTTCTTGGGACCTTGCCAGCAGTTTGGCATTCGTTTAGCAAGAAAAGATCTTTATTTGGGTAAACTTAAGTTGCTTTGAAGGCTTCCAGTGTTTTCAAACTGCATGAGTTGGATCCAACTCAGGTTCAGCACTGCCCCAGACTCTGTAGTGTGGTGATAATGGGGCCAAGCAGTTGCACAGGATGGAGCTACAGCTCTTCTACCAGTGGAGCTGATGCTTTCTCTGGGAAGCTAAGGCGTGTTTGTTCCCTGCTCCCTGGAGTGAGGTCCCATGCAGGGTACAGAGCAGAACTGAAGTATGCCATCTCTGGGGTCCCCAGGGGAGTGTAGTAGCATTCAGGGTTCCCTTTGAGAACTATTGCAATATTGGTCACTTTCTTAAAAAAAAAAAATCATCATTTTGTCTGTCATTGAGGTACCAATCGAAAGATGTAGTGTTGTCAGGGGTAGAGCTGCATAGGGACCACCACAGACAGGCTTGTGCTCATCCCAACTGGGTTAAAGGACATGAAGAAGCCCCAAGAACTTCACTGAGCAGCCTCAGTACAGATGTGAAATAGCCAGAGGAGACTTCTCATCTTCCTGGAAACAAGAGGCTCATGCCTGAAGATATTCCTCATAATTTATGAGAACATTTGCATCTTGTATTAGTTTAATCCCCCAACATGTCAATAAGCAGTCAAATTAGAGATGATGTTGTGTTTTTTGTTGTTTTGTTCTTTACAAATTGTCTGAGATGAGTGCAGGCTGATGAGGGCCGCTGTGGCCCACAATGGTCTCGGAGGACAAGGGCTGATGTGGAACTAGCGGTGCTGACCTGGAGCTTCTCCTGTGTCCCATGGTGCCTGGGCATAATACCAAGCCTGCTTGTCTATACAGTGGAGGTGGCCAGCCCTTTTATTTATTTTGTGTGCAATGAATAATCTTCAGATCTGTCTTTGGAGTTCGAGAACCAGGAAAAGAGAACAAGAACCCACTACCTGCTGGGCTGTTGAAAAGCACGTAAGGTCTGGTCGCATAGTGAGTGCACAGACTTGGCAATAGGCAGACTCAGGGGTGTAAATGGTGGTGAGGTGCCAAGACAGTACACACACAATCTTAAATAAAAATGGCAACATAAAAATGAAAACCAGCTCCCTCTGATCCCATCTCCAGCACTCCAGAATCAAGTCCTAAACTGGAAGGCACTGAGATTGGGAGAAAGTGGTCTGGGCAGAGCCCTTCTCAGTTTGAATAGAGAGGTCTGGTTAGGTCGAGAACTTCCGTCTTACAAGAAAGACTGCTGAGGCAAGAGGGAAAGTGAGGGTGGGTGTTGGAAACCTCCCGGGGTGTAATAGCAGAGGACCGGGTGCACTGACCCCCATTGGTCCCCCCACCCAGCACATTCTCTTTATCCTGCTCCATCCAGGAGACATGCCACTTGCTTTGTTTGGCACTGTTGTTCAGAACAGCTCACCTATGGCTTGCCCTGGCTCCTCTATGGGGCTGGCTGTCACCATCACATTTCCTTGACAAATGTACTCCCTCAGTGTCCCAAGGCAGGGTGTACTCTCTGAAACTGCAGTACTTGTGGAGGACTACAGGGACAGAACACGTGTTCTGGCTTTGTGGAACTCATGGGTTTGGTGTGCATTCAGCACTCATGGCCTCCAGGCATTTCTTTCCTCTAACAAGATCCAGAGGGGGACTGGACCACAGGGCACAGCCTGAGTGTGACACATGCCATATGCTGGCCCTGCTTTGCTGAGACTAGATCCAAGCCTTCATAATATATGAAACAACACTCGTGCTCTGCTTTCTATAGTTTACCGATTGTGCTGGATTCTTTATAGATTCATTTTAGAAATTCACGAAAAATTCAGAAAGTTTGAGGAGATTAAAGTTAAGCTTTACAACTAAAAGAATCCAGATATATATTTATGTGGATGTTTTCTAGACAGACATTTGTAAATTACTCCATTCAGAACTAAATTACAAGATTCTAAGTTTGTTACCCTATGAGGTAAAGAGGTTTGTCACAAGTGAAAACACCAGAACTAAAAGATATCCCCAGGCCTCCCATGGGAGCATGAGTAGGGTATGGTTACATAGAGGATTTGTGTATTCTCCTTGTTTAATTCAGAAAAATTGTTCCTTCATTTGTTGGCCTTTTGTCATCTTCCTGTTCTTAATCAAACTGAATACTTCCCAAAACATAGGTCATTCTTGCTTTTGTGTAGATGATATAAATTTCTGGATTTAATATTGGTGTAAAAGACTGGTGATTTGTCCTGTGGGAGAGTTAGGAATAACCGCTATTTCACTTCAGAGCAAACATTTTAGCTCTTTACAGCCACCTCCACATTTCTTTGCGGTCGGGATGGGGGTTTGCTTAGAAGTCCCTGACAGCATGTGGGACAGACTGCACTTCACACTTCACAGAGGCCATTGACATGGGATATATAGATGAAGAGGTCCATGCTATGTCAGACAAATAGAGGGGCACCCTGCTGTTAGGCTGGGGACATCCTGCCTCTGTGCTCCATTCTTGGGCTGGGGAGATAGCTCAGTAGCATAAGTGCTTGTCTGGTAAGTGCAAAGTCCTGAGTTCAATCCCCAGTCCTGTAAAAAACAAGCAAATAAACAAAATTAGTATCTATACTCCATTCTTCTACTTCCCTGGGAACCTGCAGTTGCCATGAGGAACACAGCGTAGGTAGATAACCATGTGGTTGAGGGCGGCTTCAAGCATCCTGTCTTTTGGCCAGCACCTGGCCCTTGTACAGACACTGGTATTTGAAAAAAGTGCAATCTGTTTGCTTACAAATATTTAACTGGATTTCCTTCCTGGATTTGTGTTGTACTGTCCAGGCCCTTGGCTATTAGCACTGCCCTTGTCAACATTCAAAGGAGCAGAGAAATTTCAAAATCACAACACCTAGGGGGAGACTTGTGTTGAGGAAGCCAATAGGCCGCTCCTTTTAATAAAACTATTCAATATTTAAAACAAAAGGAGCTACTTTAAAATGAAGAGATGTCACAAAACCAAATACTCCAGGAGAGGGTTTGTATAGTAGTGTTTTGTAGTTGATAAGATCCCAATCACATTTTTTCTTTGCTCCTCAGAAAACAAATGTTCTCGACCATCAGGGGACCCTGAATCCCTGGGAGATGGGATCCCAAGGCCATTTGTGCAGTGAACCTCAGTGACACAGGACTGCTGTCTTTCTGGCAATGAAGCATCCTACTGACAGAGCTTCTAGGATCTGAGACGGTCTGAAGTGCCGTGGAGATGGCGGGAAGGCCGACCTCGGAACCTGGCTCAGCTAGGACTGGCTGCGGAAGTGCGGAGGACATTCTAGGCGCCAACATCCCATTTGGACAGGGCATCTGAGAAGAGAGGGCTGCTGAGAAATATTTTCTGGGGCATCTTTTTGACTGATTTGCTGACCAAAAGATACTGTGATGCATCTGACAATCCTCGAATTGATTATAAAAAGGATAAAGCATAAATATCAAGCCTGAGTGCCACCATATTTGCTCCTTCTGACCGATCTGCACCACATAGCTCAAGGTTCTTTCATTACAAGAAGGTATTCTAGTTAAAAACTAACCAAGACTGTACACACAGTATACACAGAAAACAATTTCCAGGGCATCTCTGCTCTGTGAGCCAGTTATTCGCCAAACAGTGCAACCCATTAGTTTATTTAAGGAGAATCAGCACTTTTTCTTTTTTTTTTTGAGAATCAGCATATTTAAAAGCAGTGAGGGCTTCAAGTTGTTTTGTGAAGTCTTTCCTGTGTGGCTGGAGGCCTGTGGAAAACCCCATCAACACATGAGTGGGAACTGATCTCCTAAATGGAGCCGTCATCACCCTTGAGCAGTTTCTTGAGAGGTGAAGTGGAACCTTGGGGTCCTTTGTTCAGGTCCCTCGTAGCTGCCCTTGCCAACTCCCAGTTAGAATGGGGTCCTGGGGACTTTCTCACTTTCTCACAGCTTCCCAAGAAAGCTGGCTCAGCAGGAGCAGTGCCTGAGGCAGGAGCTCTTCTTCCACTTGGAGCTGGGTCCCACCCACACCCCAGGGACTCGCTGATACACCTCTTTCCTGTCAAGGGTGTGCTTTGCTGTAAGGGGCCTCTGACGCTGAACTTGTTCATGCCCTGGTGAAGGGATTTCAGATTCAGAACCTTTGAACAGAATATGCATCCAAGATAATGTAAAAAATTTGTCATTGTGCCAACTCTTTCAAAGGTTACACTGTTTAATCAAAATAATCTCTTCTAGCACACAAGTATTTGAGAGAAGAATATGGGGAAAAATGAGTTTCTCAATAGGATATTTTATAAACTTCCATTTAGTATACTCATATTTTTGTTTAAAAGTATGCACTATGTAACTTTTACAGTGAGGATAGGATAGGTCTTTGACATACATAAATGTTTAAGACTGGGTGTGGTGGCACAGGCCTGTAATCCTAGCTCTTGGGAGGCTGTATGAGTTCAATCTGGTAGTGAGACTCTGAACACCCTGTAGACCCTTCCCCAAAATTATATATCTATATATCTACATATATAGGGGCCTGGCAGGATGGCTCAGTGGTCTAAAGCGCCTGCTTGGGAAAGCATGGGCGGCTTCAGGAACCGCGGTTCGATCCCCGGCACCACATGCTGCGCCAGCCCTGCCCTCAGGGCGGGGCTGAGCTGGCCATAAAAATTAGTGAATAAACAAACAAAGGTTCTGAAACAAGAAAATAAATAAATAAATAAATAAATAAAAATACACAAACACACACACACACATATATATATATGTACATATATATATATATATATATATATATATATATATATTACATTTGTTAGTCTCCACATAATTTTCCAATTTTCCTTTGCTTCACGTGGCTCTAGCTTATCAGATGGTTTAAAACTTTTTTCCTTTGCTGTCTTTTTAAAGTGTATTTTTTTTGTTGTTGTTTGTTTGTTTTTTTTTGTTTTTTTTTTTGTTTTGTTTTGTTTTGTTTTTTTTTGTGGGACTGGGATTCAAACTCATGACCTTGCACTTGCCAGGCCAGCACTTGTGTCACAGAGCTATCTCCCCAGCCCCTTAAAGTGTATATTGTTTACTTAAACTTTTATCCTTTGACTGAAAGTAAAGTGCTTGCCTCTCTACCACTGTCTGTGATTTGTTTCCCACTGAATCCAGAAGAGAGTCTGGGACTACGTGGCGGTCTGATGTGTGAACAGCAGGGGTTCTGGCTGAGGTGGTTTTTCTTACAGGTGCTCTGCAATGCTGCTGTTTTGCCGTTCACTTTGTCACAGTTTCAAAAGATGAGGGGAGCTTCCAAAGGACCATGTACCAAATTCTTCCCTTCAGATGTCCTATTAACCTTCTTTGTGAATGTATGAAGGAAACCCTTTTTATCTTTCTTAGAACATGGAGGGCTGCAGCCTGGCTCAGAATCATCATTAATATAATAGAAAACATAAAAAGCAAACTGGTTTTGGTTGGAGTAAGCAGATCTTTCAGAATCATTTTCGCACACCGGTGGCCTGGGGAAGGCATCATATTCGCTTGGAATGAATTCTGGAAGTAGATGTTAGAGATGGGTCTTGAGGAAGAGCTGCCAGGGTGTGTCTGAGCACAAGCATCAGGTAACCTCCTTCTCTTCAGATTCATGCTTTGGTGCTGTGTCTCTAGTATTTGGAGAGTCAGTGGTTGGGGCACCAGAGTTAGATAGAAATATTATAGGCAGCCAGACAGGACTAGGTCCTCAGGGAGACAGTACAGAAGAGAAGATGACTTTGTAGTTTTGAGAGAGACAGCCACCCTTGCTGTGGGCCAGACCTCAAGAGAAAAGATCAAACAAATGCATACCTTCCTAAGGATAGACATCAGGGAGTGATATTCTAAATAAGTTTTTCATTTTGAGGGTGCCTGGGAGAGTCACTAACGCAGAAAGGCCCCTGTTCTGCATGCATGCCTGCTTATTACGTGCCTCACTTCCCCATTTGGTCCTGGATTTAGTCAGTTTTACCTGAGCAACTGTTGTTTGTAATCTTACTAGCTGACCATAGTTTTGTCCCACCTAGCACGTTCCCGTGTTCTCCACTTTGGACACGCCTCACCTTATGGTTTTGCTCTATAAAAACCCCTACAAAAGACAGATTCACAGGCACCCCACTCGAATCTTTCTTCTGTCCTTTCTTCAGAGCTCCCCCCACCTCCAATAAATATATTCAGCTCTTAACCTCCATTGTTCCTAAAATTCACTCTTCGGTTTTAGAAAATATCAGCTTGGCCCAGATGTCTTTCAGATTGAGTTTCATCTCCCTATATCATCAGGCATGAGATGCCTCTTTCTCACGCTGAACTACCTTCATTTTCTGAGTGACACCAAGAAAAACCCAAATGTGACTTCATCTCCATGAAAAGCTTACTTCCCACAAGAATGAGTGATCATTACCTGCTGAAAAACACTTTCATTTGTTCAGGGAAAAGTAGCATGTATAGGGGGCTGGGGAGATAGCTCCATGGCACAAGTGCCTGCCTGGCAAGTGCAAGGTCATGAGTTCAAACCCCAGTCCCACAAAAAAAAAAGAAAAAAAAGAAAAGTAGCATGTAAACAACACGATTAAGTACAATGGAATGAAAAATGATTGCAAAGCAATAAAAATTGCTTGACAGTCGTCTTTCAGTTGCTTGTGGCTCCAGATCAGCACTGCCCCACTAAAAGGCGGTCGTATGTCTGGAGCGCTCCTCATTCTGTGTGTATTTTGCATACATGGTGCTGAGCCGATGGGCCCTTAGTGCTGGGGCAAGAGGTAGGCTTCTGCAGACTCTGCCCTCTGTAGTGGTTCAGAGTCCATTGCTATGCTATGGCTGGTAGTGCCATAAAGCACCAAAACAGACTGTCATTAAGGGCGGTTTCTAAGTCAGGCATTTTCTGCATGCTACTTGCAAATATGGTACAATATTTTTTTATACTGTATTAAAGAAATAAAATACTTCTTTCACTTGACTTGTGTGTTTGAATAAGGTGAAACAATCCTGAAGTGAGAGCATGCTCACACCAATCCCTCCTGTCTTGTATTTTGTCCCTTTTCAAATGTCACCTCTGCAGATCATGTGGAAAGGTGGGAGGTATTCCAAGATTTGGCTGAGGCCAGCTGCACAGGGCCTAGGGCTTAGGCCTCCAGCTCCCCTAGACACTTAGCATTTTGCTTTTCTTAAATTGTTTCATCAGTCTTTTGCTTAAAAATGAGCTTTTCCTTTCTTTTTTTTTTTTTTTTTTTTTTTTGCATTTTGATGCTATCATTGGACAATGGGCTCCAGGATGAAAGTGAAAGCATGGTTTGTAGCTTTCTTTTTAGTTCACACAAGGAAGACAAGCTCTGGCCAGCCCACCGTGTCCAGGTTATCTGCCAACCCAGGCCGGTGGGGCTTGTGGGGGCTGGCCAGAGAAAAGGGGCAACAGGGAAGCCCGCCCAGCCTTCATCTCTGCAGCCATTGTGCCAGGATAGTTTCATTTTCAGTCTTGTGGCAGATAGTGCATGACTGAACCTGAAGAGCACAGATAAGAGAGGCGTTCCTGAAAATAAGTGCATTATCTCTCTGCTTCCCCAAAGAACGTGGACAAACCCCAGGTGTAGAAACTTTACTGGAACCACTCGGAGAAGGATCACACACATCAGTGGGTGTAGCTCTTGCTGTGGTCTGAGAGCTGCTGCTGTTTTTCCTTCAAGTATCAAGGACTTAGCTTTCAATTACTGTTTTGAAAATTCAGTTAGACCAGGAAGCAATGTAATTAAATATAACATGTTTAAATATGCATGCTCATTGACATATATTTACATAATATTTAAATGCCCCAGGTTGAAAGATTGAATTAGAAGAGAATTGAGTTTCTGGGTCATGGTCCTGTTTTTGGAAGTGGTAGGGAGCAGTTAATGAGGAGAAAAAACACACAAGCAGGAGGTGTACTCCTGCCTAAGCCTGCCCTCCTCAGTATCTCTGGTCTGTGTCCCATGTTCTGCAAGTACAGTCGCCTTTGGGTTAGCTCAGTGAGCATGCCACTAAAATTGGAATGATTTCTCAAAGGAACAATGTACTAAAGCACTGTAATGATTCACCTTTAGAAAACAATATTAATCTTGTTTTAGAAATTGGAAATATGTTTGGTTTTATTTTTTGACCCAGGGTTTCACTACATAGTTCAGGCTGGCCTCAAACTTACTGTGCAGTCCACGCTGACCCTGAACTTGAAGCCATCTTGCCGTCTCAGGCTCTTGAGTGCTAGGACTTCAGGGATGGCCTGCCACACTTGGCTCAAAATTACATTTTGCCTAGCAAAAGTAGTTAAAACCATAGTCCAAAGACACAGTGGGAAATTATGTACCCGTAGCACAGAAATGACAGATATTCTCAATGTGTAACGCTCCTAAAATACAGAAGTCAGGGCCTTGAAAAGGACCACTCCATTGGGCAAGGAGACCTTAGTCTCCTTAGCATGTCTCCTAAGTGTATTATAAAAAATGGATGGCCGGCTCTCTGTCCTGGGCAATGAATCTGTAGATTGGCTGATGATCCTGGTTGTGGTGGTCCTGGGCTACACTGAAAATTTGCATACCGTAGCCCTGATGGTGTGTGTGTGTGTGTGTGTGTGTGTGTGTGTGTGTGTGTGTTCATGTCAAAGGTTCTGGTAGTCTTCTGGCGCCATACTAAGGACTTCAAGATATTGTATTTCATTTTGGCAGACTGAAAATGGGACTAAGGTTCTGGTAGTCTTCTGGCGCCATATTAACGACTTCAAGATATTGTATTTCATTTTGGCAGACTGAAAACGGGACAAAGGTTTCGCATACTATAGTCCAGAGAAGTGACTCACTTAAGAATCTGGGTACTTTAGTTCTTGAGGGAGCCTCCTGAGGTATCAAGTTACCTTTCTCCTTGGGGAGGTCAGACTGATGCATGGTCAGGTGGAGGCTTGTGGGTATTGCAGTACTTGTAAGAGATACACTGAAGTTTCTGGGTAGCAGAGTCCTTCGAGATCAGTCCTTCTAGATCGTCCACAGGATTCTGGGTCTTGTAGACGACGGGGAGGCGGAGGCTTCTGGGTATTGAAGTTCTTTGGCTATGTGTACTAGTCTGGTCCTCTTAGGAAAGGTAGGAGCCACATGAAAATTTAGGGATACTGTAGGACAGGTGTGCAGATGCAGAGGATTTTGGGTACCATGGTCCCGGTGGTGGTGGCACAGGTAACCTTCCTGGTACCAGAGTCCTGGAGTAAATGTTGTCCCGCAGAGGTACAGCAAGTCATGATGGGTACCATGTTGAAGTTTCTGGGTATTGTAGTTCTGCGGATGAGGCGCACAGACTCTTCTGGGTATTGTAGTCTAGGAGGAAGCGTCACAAGGAGGACTCTGGGTGCAGCAATCTGGGAGGTGGTTGAGGTGGAATGAGGCTTCTGATTATCGTAGCTCTGGGGTGGGCTGAGGCTGCTGGATTCCCTAGATCTAGGGTTAGGCATGCAAATCCTTTGGATTAGTACTTTCTGCTGGAGGGGTAGTTCACTTCCAAAGATTCTGGGTAGTGTAGTTCTGTTTGAGTCTTTGCCGCAGAGACTTTTGGGTAATGTAGACCTGGTTGTGGGCTGAAAGGCCCAAGAATTCTGGGTGTTGTAGTTGGGGCTGTACACCAGGTCCTCTGGGTTTGGTTGCCACGTGGAATATTCTGAGATCTCTGGCAGAGATGCTGTGGAGTCAGCATCTGTTGTCCCCCACTGCGAGTTAGTTGCCCTGTGTGAGCTGGATTCCTTGGCCCCTCTGTCCAATGACAAGAGGACTGAGAGGACCAGGCTGACTGGCCAGGGATGCTTACGGATGGGCCACTGGAGTCCGTTCCCTGGCTGCCTGGGAAGACTGCAGCGCCATGGATAGCACACTGGGAGCTAAGCCAAGACTCCAGGGCTGCGGTGTCCACTTGGTCTCTGAGTCCAAAGCTGAAGCAGTTCATGTCCAGCACTCTGCAGGATCCCAGTGTACTCTGGATCCTCAGGGTGTTGTCGCTGCATCTGGGGCTTGGTGAGGACAGCAGAGCCTGCTCGGGTGGCAGGCAGGTTGTCAAGATGCCCTGAGTCTGCGGCGAACTCTGAGGTTCTAGTCTTTCATGGAATCTAAATCCTTTGTAACATGGGTGCTCTGACCAGGTTGGCTGGAAGGAGGAGTCTACGTTCCTACAGTTTCGTTTTGCTTCGGTTCAAAATCACGAAGTATTGAACTGTATGACTTTGTATTATATCTAAATTTGTGTGGAGGGCGCTTGCTAGTTAGCTCTGTTGTTTAAAGCTCTGCTTGGGAAAAAACAGTCAGGTGAAGAGAACCGCGGCTCAATTCCTAGTTCCACTAGCCGCACCAGACAGCCTGAACTAGACAATCAATCAGTCAATCAATCAATCAGCCATCCCTGCGCCTGCTTGGGGGGCTAGGGAGATAGCTCAGTAGAATAAACACCTGCTCTGGAGAGTACAGGGTCCTGAGTTCATTCCCCAGTACAAAAAATGAAATGAAATGAAATAAAATAAAATATTGCCTGCTTGGATAATTTCAGTCAAGCACAGAGGACTGTGGTTCAATTCCCAGCTCCACATGCTGCTCCAGGCCTGCCCTTAAGGCAGCCTGAGCCAGCCAATACATACATACATACATACATACATACACACATACATACATACTACATAAATAAAAGTGTGTACGTCAAAGGTGCAACTCCTATGTTCTATTGGCCAGGTTACATTGAATTACTGATGGAATGAGGCTGGCCCTACAACTTGCTACTTTGGGAAACAAACTGTTCTAATTTCATGTTTAAAGTAAATGAAAACCTAGTTTAGGTCTTATTCTGTGACAGATAGCTGAATCTCGGCTAATTACAGGAGCTGCACTGGTCAGGTGCTGGCTAGAAGCTGTGTTTGTGCCTCAGTTTACCTCATAAGTGCTGCCATACCCCAGTGCACACCCTGACTCAACCTGCCCTGACTGAGGACTGCCAGGTAGGGAACCTTTTCTTGTCCTTGCTTAAATCAGCTGCTAAGTTTACCTGTTTTTTTTTTTTTTTAAACTTAGTTTTTTCTTTAGACTATGGCATAGAAAATAAATGTTTATTAATTTTAACCTTAGGAGTGATATTGTTTGGTTGGGGTTAGAATGAAATATGTTCACATAAAGGAAATATATTTAGTGTATTCACAGAGAAAAGCTAACATAGAGCTTTCCGAAGAAACAATTAAGGCACGGGGAAGTTTGTTTAGAACAGATACCTAACGTGAATTATATTTTTGTTGTTACAGAGAAAAGTACCTGACATGCAGAATTTGAGCAGAAAAGCTTAGTTCATCTCATTAGTTCTGAGATGGCAGTGTTGGTTTGATTACGTCCAATGCAGAACCAGGAGATGAAAATGAAGAAAAAGGAAAATTAGTTCATGAGATCCAGGAACCAGGGAGAAGGGAAGGTGCCCTCGGAGAAGGGCCAGGGTGCAGTCGTGCTCCTCAAGTCCCACGGTCCTAACTCAACCGAGAAATGGGCTTCACTGGCGCCCTGTGCAGCTCCCCAGCCAGAGAAGTTATTAGCAAGTACGTTGTGTGAATCCGTGCTGTATTCCCCTTCTGGAAAGATTAATTCAGAAAAGTGGAGAATTTCAACCTGTGAGGAGCCATGATGGAACGAGTGTACAGTCTAATGTAAGTCTCAAGTGAGCTCCTTTTGTATCTCAGCCTCATTGCCCAGAACTGATCAAGTGGGTCACGTGGCAGTCTCTGTTTCACCAACCTTTCTGGCCTTCATTCTTACCAATAAATGTATCTTCAAAATCCAGATATTTTTTATGGCTCTGGATAAAGTATGATGCTTGTCAGCAGGAGCTGGAATACTTGTTTTTTTTTCTTTTTTAAGATTTTTTATTTATTTCTCTTAAACCTCATTTATTTGTTTGTGTTATGGCTGGCTCAGCCCACCCTGGGGTGGGGGTGTGCAGCATGTGGTGCCAGAAATCGAGGAGCGGTCACAGCGCTGGCCTTAACTTTCCTCCGCAGATGCTTTAGACCACTGAGCAATCTTGCAGGCCCTTGCTTTTCTTTCATCTTTAATTTTTTAAAAAAACATTTGCAGAATATTTCTATCATTAAACTCCAGTATCTTCACTTACACAATGTTGTATTCCTCTTGGGGACCATTTTCTTTGACCACAATGAGCATATTGAGAGACTGTGAAGATCTTGACAGTGAAATTGAAGAATGCCTCATTCCCAACTGCAGGGCCTCCTTCTGACCCACTCTGGATTCATGATGTTGCTCTGGTTTTTTTTTTTGTTGTTGTTGTTGTTGGGTCTTTTTTTTTTTTAGACCAGATCTCACTGTGCAGTTCACACTGGCCTTGAATTAATTAATTAATTTATTTATTTATTTATTTATTTATTTGAGACAGGGTCTTGCTATGCAGTTCAGGCTGGCCTTGAGCTCACTTTGGTAGTCCAGGCTGGTCTTGAACTGGCACCGATCTTCCTGCCTCAGCCTCCCAAGTGCTGGGATTACAGGCGTGCGCCACCACACCCGGCTTTTGCATTCACTTTAGAGCCCAAACTGGCCTAAAATTCACAGCCATCCTCCTGCCTCAGCCCTTTGGGTGTTTAGATTACAAGTGTGCACCAACCACCTCACCTGGCTTCTGTTCTTGATGTTTTTCTGACCTCAGGGCATTGACTCTTCATTAGGACATTGACCCTGGAACCTTCTGAGTACACTTGTAATTCACTTTCAGGAGTCGTCTACTGAGTCAATGAAGAAAACCAGGGCAGCTCTAAAAAGCCAGGAAAAAAAAGACCTTACATGTGGAGTCCTCCTGATGCTGAATGAGATTGATATCATAGGAGAGAAACTGGCTCATGTATTCCTGGCTTATAATTTACCACTTGAACCCCACCACTGCTAAGAAGAGGGCTGTTCTTCTTGTCTCTCTCAGCTCAGCTGGCCCACAGTTGAGCCGGACCCAGTCAGCCATGAAGGTATGGCCGTCTGAACTACCTGACCGGGTGGACCGAGGTAGGAGGAGGGCACTTCCTTGGTCCTGCTGCCTAAGTGCACAGCCTGGGAACCTTGCTTGAAGCCCTCAGCTGTCTAGTCCACCAACTTGCATTGTCTGTGGGCTGTTTTGGAAAGCTTCTCAGAGACCCTCAAGTCACACGACGGTGACAGTAGAGTTGAGAGCTGGAGTAGGGATGGAATTGGGTGAGGTCTGTAAATAAGTGGCCAACAGGAGCTGTGGTACTCTGCAGCCTCTCTGCCTAGCTGCAGTCCCTAAAAGGTCTTCCTAGTGTTCAGTGCTGAATCATCTTCTGTCCCTTGTGCCCTTTGCTCAGGCAGGTGTAGTTCTGGCTCCCCAGCACATTAATCCCACTGTGACTGTGACACTGCCTTCTTGGGTGGCCCCAGGCATCACTCTATCTCTGCCTGTCTTAGGAGAACAGGGGCTTTCGGGAAACCCTTGGTTCCATACTCAGCAATGGAAAAATTATCGCTGTACTTATGTATGTGAGAACTCTATTGGGGTCATGTTAGAGCAGGAACAGAGCTGGTGGTCTCACAACATTGAGGAATGGGGTCATGAACCAAAAGGATGTTGAGAGAGAGGTGATTGGAAATAGAACAGCTGATTAAATTCCAGCAGATGTCCCAAGTCAGTGGCCTACAGATCATTAACTCCAGAACTAATTATAAGTAATTGCTTAGTTGTTTGGTAACTACTTATCACAGGTGGCTTTGTGGATTTGAAACAAGCCTTAGAACTCAAGCTCTCTAACCTATTTCCTCAACATGCAGGCTTTAAGAGAAAATGGTATCTGAGAGAAAAACTGGTTATTTAGTATTTTATTTGTTCCTGGAAACTCAGAAGCTTAGTAGACAGTGGCTGCCACTCTTTTGAGTAAAAAGGGAGTTATATTGCTTACTGGGCAGAATGCTCATTCATGCTCCAAAGTCCTATATAATTATCTATTTCTTCTTAATTTTTTATTTTTTTAGATGATGGAGTCACCTTTCCTGATGGCTAGACACACCAGATATTCCAACAATTACATATAACACTGCATATAGGCTGCAGGCCTCTATTTCATTTCCTTAAACCAACCCTAACTTGTAATTCACTTGTGTGTGTGTGTATGTGTGTGTGTGTGTTGTGTATTTTAGGGAATGGTCTCCAGGGGGGTCTCACTACTAGATTGGACTCATAGTGATCCACTTGTTTACAGCTTCCCAAGAGCTAGAATTATGGGCATGTGCTGCCAAGCCCAGTCTCAATTGCTGTCTCGGTGCTCCCTGAAGGTGGGTCAGGCATGGCAGGCCTAGGCATCAAATACCTGGCCACTGTGCCTGCTTGCAGGCTCTTTAATTCACTGAGCTATTTGGCCAGCCGCTCTATCTCTTTTTAATTCTTAGCAGAATGACTCATTTTTCAACCCTGGGCCAGCGAGATGGCTCAGTGGTCTAAAGCGCCTGCAGAGGAAACTTAACGAAAGCACTGCGATCGCTCCTCAATCCCTGGCACCACATGCTGTGCACCCCCACCCTAGGACGGGTTGAGCCAGCCATAACACAAACAAGTAAATGAGGTTTAACAGAAATAAATAATTTCTCAACCCTATCTCAGTACCTTCTCTAGCTAAGTACCTTACTTATAAGCTAAATAAAATATTCTTAATGATGGGACTATTTAAGTGAGGATTTCTATAGAATTTAAACTGTTGGGAAAGGTGAAGAGGTTGTTAATATGTTGCCAAGGCAGGGCTGAGTGTTCCTGCTAAGCATAGCCTTCTGAAGGGGTTGCCTCTTAACCTCATAATCAGAAATGAATTGAACTGGGGCGTCTACAGAAATGTATGTGTAGGGACCTGGTGATTTCAGTGTAGTTCACTGTGCTCAGGGAGAAATGGCAGGAATGAGGAAAAGATACAGAAGAAGATGATAGCTGGGTCAGGTGGTGGCTCATCTGCCTGGTTGGCAAAATGACCCCCAAAACAATAGTGTAGGCATTTATTTATACCTTTGTGAAGTTAGTAACACGTGACACAAGGTTGCCTAGTGACTAATAACTTAGCCAGTCAGGTTGCTTATCACAGGACTGAGGTAGCTTGACTACTTTTAGGCACTGAGGCCTAGTCTTCTTCTTCCAAAATATAAAATAAAGGACAGGCAAGATAGTTCAGCTGACTAAAGTGCCTGCTTAGACAAGGTTTGGCAAGCTCCAGGATCACAGTTCAATCCTCAACACCACATGCCATGCCAGCCATGCCCCCAGGGCAGGCTGAGCCAGCCAGAAGCCAGGCCTGGTGGCCCATTCCTGTAATCCCAGTGCTGAGAAGGCTAAAAGCATGAGGATGACCATGAGTCTAAGCTGCATTGCTGCATAGTTATGTAGTGAATCCCTGCAAGAACAGAGCACAGTCAAAATTCAATTACAAAAATGAAAGAGGGAGTCAATCCCTCCAGTTTCACTTGTCAATATACACTATCAAATTTTTTTAAATTCTACAAAAGATGGATTTGCAGCAGGAGAAAGACAATTCAATCAGAAAAGAGAAAAAATGCTAGGAAAGGTCCTTTGGAAAGATGGCCACACTGGACAATTGAAGGGACACTGGCCACTACTAGCCTGGGGTGGAGGGTATGCTTCTGTTTTATCAGGGAATGCTAAAAAAAACCTCTTTCGGTACCAGAGTGTACTGTCAGGCTAAAAGTACCATGAAGCCAGAGCTGAAGAAGTTAATAGCAATGAAGCTAGACAGGACCTGGGGCCTATTGAAGGAACTGACAAAATGAAAAACTAAGGTCTACATAGGTGATAAAATACACAGACTGAACTCAAAGTAATCAACTGTTTTCAGCCTCCCAAGCACTTGGATTACAGGAGCGCACCACCATGCCCAATCTCAGTTGTCTTCTCAGTACCCCCCAGGGGGTAGGGCTGGCATTGAATGCTGGGGATTGAAACTTGTTGCCACTCCCCGCCTAAGCAGGCACTTTAGTTCGCTGAGCTGCCTGGCTGGTATCTCAAAGTTATAGGATCTTTATAAATCTCATATAAGTTGGAATACAAAGTGGTTAACATAGCCTGCACTGAAAATCAGTGTTAGGGTACTTCCCTAGAAAAGTCTGGAGTAAGGCAATAAACGAATAGAGGAATCAAAAATGAGCTTTTGCAAAAAAAGCTCATTTAATACCAAAAAGTGAGATGATATGTTACCAATTTTAAACAGGGAATATGAAAGTCATGCTGTGAGGGGCAGCATCCAGAAGGGGCTGCCTGTTAAACCTGCTACACTCCTTCAAGTCAGCACTCATGTGTCCATGCAGTCCATGTATGTGTGCAGAGAGAAACACACCACTGCTCACATAACTGCTGTAGTTCGCTGATACCTCACAGACATTGTTCCAAGTGGACATGCTGGAGGAGCTAGGACTTCGATTAAGAACAGCATCACATTATGGGAAAGAACAGTTAGGCGGGCAGGCATCAGTGGGAGACGCAAAAGGGATGTTTGTGTGGAAGAAGGAGGGAGGAGGGGTAGACAGAAAGTGGAAGCATAGGGGGAAATGGGAGGTGGTCAGGTGGATGCGGAGCCAGTGGTTTCTCTGAGGATATTTTTATTTTTTTCATTTTTTAAATGTTATGTCCAGCTCAGCCTGCCCTGGGGGTTGGGGGCTGGCACAGCATGTGCTGCCAGGGATCGAACCTGCAGTTACCTAAGCTTGCCTATGCAGGCACTTTAGACCACTGAGCTATCTCACCAGTCCCCTCTGTGGATATTTTTAGTGGGACAATAAGTAAGTTGTGGTATGTTGGCTCAATTTGCATTTAATAGAATTTGGTCACATTCTATTCATGAGCATGACTTATACCAACCTGGTATTTTTTCTGTCTGAGTTCAAGATGATCATTGGGTGTCATGAAGCTATAAGATTATATGCCAGTCTTCTCCTTTCTCCCTTTCTCATAGCCTATAGACTCGCTTTTTTCTTTTTTTAATGTTATGGCTGGCTCAGCCTATCCTGGGGGTTGGGGCTGGCACAACATATGGTGCCGGGGATCGAACTGTAGTCCCTGGGGTTGCCTAAGTTTGCCTAAGCAGCACTTTAGACCGCTGAGCTATCATACCAGCCCAGACTTGCTCTTATATAGCAGTCTTAATTTGCTTTTTAATTATTATTCATCAGCCTTATTTAATGTCTAGTGAATTTATTTCTATGAACCCAAATCCAAGTTTCCCAGGGCTGCCTAGGTACAGCACAATAAAAGAGAAGGACTCAATTGTATGAACAATAAAGTTTGGAAGAAGATGTAATCTATCATCATTCAGAATCAATCATTAGATATTTATCTGCTCATGGATTTTGTGGGTGCTGATTTGTGGGTTCCTTCTTTGAGCTCTGCTTTAGACAGTGCCAAACTACCATGTGGGTGAGCTGCTGGGCAACCAGTGCTACTGTTTTGCTGTTGCTTTAGCAGTGAGTTGAAACCTAGCATCAAAATTGCTGTGTGCATGCGTAGGGGCTTGGGGACCAAGGCATGGAGTTAAGAGCTGAAGGAATCAACTTCAGTTTAGCTTTTTATGAGAGGAGTTGAGATATCTCATGGTGTGTGTCTCTACCTTCTATGAAGAGACATGCATGTTTATTTAGGAGGCAGTGACGATGGAGGACGTAGCTGTGAACTTCACCAAGGAGGTGTGGGCTCTGCTGAATCCAGCCCAAAAGAAGCTCTACAGAGATGTGATGTGGGAAACACTTATGAATATGACTGCTACAGCTAAGGACATCATTTTACCATTTATACAGTCACAGTGCATTGGTGCAGTTTAATTAAATGTAATGTTGTGACACTGAAGAATATCTCAAGGCTGCTTAAGTGTTTTAATGACTCCGCTGGCATCTGATGATTTTTAGGCAATGATATAGTGTCTTTTTATATTTTTCTGACTGTAGTTCCAGAAGATCTTGGGACAAGCAGCAATTTGAAGAAGAGTACAAAGACATCTCAAGAAATCTAAGGTAATTTGCCGTAACAGGAAAAGGTTAATCCTGAAGAGTTAGTATGTGAGCAGAAGTGTTTCAGCCAAGGAATCTGCTCGGTTAGGTCATATTCAAATTTATTTAATCTCAAAAACCTTCTGCAGAGATGTATGCAGGCTGATATTGGATAGTCTGTCAGTTGAATACAGAAATACTGTAATATAGGAAACTGACTTAGGACCAATATGAAACAAGTGACACTATCTGATCTGTTAGTATAAAAATTCTTTCATGATCAGCACAATGAAAATGTAGATTACATATAGATATTGTATATAGGCTTATGTGAAAAGAATAAATTTTGAAATTTTATAGGAATTCATCTTCTAGATATTTATGTATACATGTGAATGAGAGATATTCATTAGCTAATGAACCACTAAGCTGAGAGAAGTATTCAAAATGCAAATGAATGATGTATTGTAATAATATATGTTTTTAATACATTTCTCCAGAGAACTGAATCATTTATGAAATAAGACACCCTTATATATTGTCAAATAATTACATATAATGTAGAATAAACAGTTACAATAATTAACATGAAGACATCTCATAAAGTAAAAAGAGAAGCTTCTATCTGGATCCAGGTGCCCCTTTCTGGGTATATGCTCAAAAGAATTAAAATGACCATATTTTAGTCATCCTTGTATACCCATGCCCAGAGCAGTTTGTGCATGGGTATTCACAATGGCTGTTGTCTGGAAGGAATTCACAATCTCTAATATCTGGAAATAGCCTAGAGGCCTATCATTGGATGCTTGGATTAAGAATATCCAGTTCAAGCCGGGCATGGTGGCTCACGCCTGTAATCCCAGCACTCGGGAGGCTGAGGCAGGAGGATCGGTGTGAGTTCGAGACCAGCCTGGGCTACAAAAGTGAGCTCAAGGCCAGCCTCAACTGCATAGCGAGACCCTGTCTCAAAAAAAAAAAAAAAAAAAAAAAAAAAGAATATCCAGTTCAGGTACAACTTCGTTCATTCTTGTAATTCCAGCACTTTGAGAAGCTGGGTCAGCAAGATGATGGCCTAAATTCAGCTCGGGCAAATTAATGATTCATGAAAATCTCTATCAAAATAAGAAACAAATAAGTTGAAAATACTCAATGCTACGTTTCATTCAAGGAAGTGAAAAATATGCTATATATTCAACTAGAAATAAAAATGAATGATATATTATTTATCAAAAAAAGATGAGACTTAATCCTATAATATAAATAAATCAGACAGTGAAAGTGAATTATCACATGCTTTCTTTTACATAGTAAACCAGAAATCTAAATTAAGGAATAAAATAAAGGAGAGGTGATGGAAAAGCAAAAGGCTATCTTGGAGGTGGGAGTCACAGGAGAGATGACAAGGGTCGGGAGAGAAGGGGAGAGTGATGGCAGAATCTTCAGACATCATCAGTATGTGATACACACAGTCATAAGTCCATCGAAATGAAGCTAGATTTTATGTATTGCAAATATGCACCAGTTTAAAATTCCCTAATGTAGAAAACTGTTTTTTCAGAATGAATATTTTGGATGCATACTTCTGGGTATAAAGCCAATTTCTCAAAATTTTTCATCCTTTTTTATTTATTTAATTTTTTTTGCAGTACTGTTGATCAAACTCAGGTCTTTGTGCTTGCCAGGCAGATGCTTATGCTGCTGAGGTATCTCCTCGCCCCCTAATTTTTTTTTTATGATGAATCAAAACAGAACTCCTCTTCATAAATTATTAATATGAAAATATTTTTAATTTAATTTTTTGAATTTAAATGTTTATTTATTTATTTATTTATTTATTTATTTATTTATTTTTGATACCAGAGATTGAAGTCAGGACCTTGTGCTTGCCAAGCAGCTTATGTCACTGAGCTTTCTCCCCAGTGAAGACCTTTATGTTACATTTGGTATTTTTGTTGCTTTTTTTCTTTTCACAGGTGAAGAGGTCACAAAATGTGTTCAGTATAAAGTTGCCAATAGGAAGACATATGTGTTTGGGCTCCAAATGCTACTATGGACATGAAGTAAGGTGCTTTAAAGCCAACCGAAATCTTGCTTGTAGAAGGCACCTGATAGGACTTTTACGATTAAATATGTGTGTTTTACTTCACTGAGGAATGAAGACAAATGAGCACGTGGAATTTGATGACAAGCTCGGGGTAACTGTAGTGAACATGGCAAAACCTGCAGTGCTATCCAGTCTTTTACAAAGCACGCAAGGACAAAGCCTAGAAGGAAATCGTATCTATGTGAGCAATGTGGGAAAACTTATTCTGATCTTAGTGAAAGAACTCACCCTGGAGAGAATAACTTTTTAGGTAAGAAAATTGTGAAAGTTTCTAGAACTTCCAGTGGTATTCAAAGCCATAAAAGAAACTAAAAGTATGGAAAATCCATATGTATGCACACAATGTTGGAAAACTTATTTTTCAGCCATATTCAAGTACATAAAAGAAGACATGCTGGAGAGATGGGCTCTGTATCTAAGCCAATATGAAAGGATTAGCTCGTAACAATAGTGTTCACAAAGATAAAAGAATTCTCACTGCAGAGAAACCCTATGTATGTAAGCAATGTCAGAAAGCATTTACTACACTCAGTCACTGTCAAAGACAAAAGGATTCATACTGTAGAGAAAACTTATGTATGTAAGCAACATAGAAAAGCACTCATGAAGCCCAGTCATTGTCAAAAACATGAAGCAGTCTACACTGGAGAGAAAACTTATGCATGTAAGCAATGTGAGAAGGCCCTTAATACAGAATTATTGAAAATATATAAAATAAGTCATATGGGGAAGAAACTATGTATGTAAACAATGTATGAAAACATTTAGTACACACAGATATGTCAAATACATGAAAGAATTCACACTGAAGAGAAAACCTATGTATGTAAGCAATGTGGAAAAACATTCATGCCATTCAGTCATTGCCAGTTCATGAAAGAATTCACACTGGGGTGAAACCTTATGAGTGTAAACAGTGTGGGAAAACATTCACTATACTGAGTTATTATAAATTACAAGGAAGAAGTCACATGGGGGATAAACCCATAAGCAATGTTAGAAAGCATTTACTGTACAAGATTATTGTAAAATTCATGAAAGAAAGCACACTGGGGAGAAATCCTGTGTATGTAAACAATATGGAAAAACATTCACTATGCAGCATTCCTGTAAAATTGATGAAAGAAGTAACTTTTTTCATGGATTTCACAGCACCTATGTATACTGGATACTGTCCCACATTGCTTCAGTAGATAAGTATTCCCCTCAGTGTGACCTCAATCATATATTTTACAATACCTGTGCGTAGGGAAAAACTTTTATATACACTGGGGAGAAACCATGTGCATGTAAGCAATGTGGGAAATTATTTAGCAGACACAGTTACTGTCAAAGACAAGAAAGAACTCACACTAGGGAGAAACCTGATGTATGTAAATGATGGGGAAAAGCACACAGTTATTGTCAAATGCATAAAACAAACTATAGTGTGGAGAAGCCTTATGTGTGTAAAGTATGTGGTGAGGCATTCAGTACACAGAGTTGGTATAAAATACATGAAAGAAACATATTGTGGAGAAATCATATATGTAAACAATGTGGGAAAGCATTCACTACATAGAATTATTGTTGAATAAATGAAAAATCCATACTAGTTAGAAACCCTTTTCATGTAAGCCACATGGGAAAGTATTTCTTGAACACAGTTATTATAAATGAAAGTAGTCACAGTACGGAGACACCTTATGTGGGAAATCTTTCTCTTCACATAGGTATTGCAAAATACATGATTCAGGTCACGTTGAGGGGAAAGCCTTTGTACTGAAGCAACATGGGAAAATATTCAATATACATAGGTATTGTCAAATCAAAGAAAGAAGTCACAATAGGGAGAAACCTTATGTACGTATTGTGAAAATTAGTTATGTAGTGGGGACATGTAAAAATAGCATGAAAACTTTGATGTTACTATTCCACAAATTTTCCAGAAAATGCTGACAAACACAGCCAGATGGAGACATCCCATTGTGTACTCATTTTGTGTTTCAGTAAATGTAAATATATGAACTGTGTATCTATTCCACAAATGTTACTATTCCACAAATTTTCCAGAAAATGCTGACAAACACAGCCGGATGGAGACATCCCATTGTGTACTCATTTTGTGTGTTTCAGTAAATGTAAATATATGAACTGTGCATCTACATTTTACTATATTATTTATATAATCATATTTTTGTGTAAATCTTAACACATAGTGTCTGCTAATTAAACAAGGTGAATTAAAATGCAGTTTTCAATTCCAACTAAGGTTAGTATTTATGTAGTTTTTATTTTATTTTGTTTTGTTTTTCCAGTTAGGAGATATTGAGGTATAAGGCCATTAAATTTAAACTTTCTTAATTGTTGAAATTTTCCTCAAGTTTTGATTTAAATTTGTTTTTGATCTAAATTTTGTTGGGGATATTTACTCCATAATCTATACAGCAAAAACCATCTTTGAATTTGATGATATGTATATTTAAGACTTGTGAACATGGATTGTTAATGAAGTTCAACTGTTTTCACACATCTTGTAGGTAAGCAAATGTTATGCTCTTCATGTCCTGGCAAGATATCTGCATATGTGCAACATAACTGCATATTACACCAAGTACATAAGTTTGTCTATTTTACTCTCAAGTTGGAGCCAATACATACTGCTATTTACATAAAATTTTGTACTTTCTTTCCAACAAAATTTTATATGCTTATATCGTGAAGGCTTTTAATATTGTAATAATTTTTCCACCCTAGGCTACAAAAAATAAAACTTACCACAGAGATTTTCTGATTACCACATGTCAGCAGGATCATAACTTGTTCCTAAAGAGATATCATGAAATGTAACATATCTTTCCAAAAAGTATAAATGATGTGATTTATCAGTAACAACAATTTCAAAAGAAGTTTTTGTCAATTATGGAGTTGTTTTGAGAAGAATGATTATTATGGTTGTTATGAATTGAGTACATTTATTCTAGTCCCTAAAGGATTGACATTGTCTTTTGTAATCATCTCTTTTACATAAGAAGAAATGAGAGTATGAAGGGAAAGAAACATTCAGTTCAAAAAAAGGGAAATTTACTAGTTTATTATTTAGATTATGTTCTGTTCTACAAGAGCAAATTTTTACCGTCATTTTTCTTTATTGATAAGAACAAAAGTCTGATGTTTCACATATGTGACAAAAATAGACTTAAATAAGCAGAGAACATTGACCCAGTTAGTCTCCTTGGTCTGTATCTTGCCTTAAAAAAAAATGAATTATTTTGTGAAATGTATTATATAGTAATCTATAATGTAAAAGCATCTCACATTCTGATGTTACTTTGTGATAAACCTATAATAACCTCAAAACATAAGCAAACAATGAATTAAATATCCATAATGACAATGCAGTGAACATTACATAGATTGCACTCGGTTTCTTTATGCTGAGACATATAAAGTACTCATCAAGACAGGACTATCCTATCTAAGCTAATGTCTACTTTAGATCTGAAATATGTGATGTAATTCATGCAAAGTATAACACTGCAGAATTCAGTGTCAAATTCTATATACCTTAGGACAGGTGGCTAACTTTCCTCCTGCTTACTTCTGTGTCATCTGATTAGCAGGGAGACATATTATGTATCTTCCTGTCACTGTTCCACCTAGTGGTACGATTCTCAAAATACAGGGAGTTTTATGCTGAGCACATTTACTTTCCCATTATTTTACCATCAGCAGAACGTGGTTCCTGATCATGCAGCCATGTAATCCCATTGATCAGAAATAAGTGGTGGGAAAGAAACAAACTAGAGGCCAGGGAGGGCAACTCAATGAGACACTATCTCAAAATATATGTGAACGAGCTGGAGGTGTAGCTCTGGCTCTGTCTCTCTCTCTGTCTCTCTCTCTGTCTCTCTCTCTGTCTCTCTCTCTCTCTTTCTTTCTCTCTCTCTTTCCTTCTTTCTTTTCTCTCTCTCTTTCTTTCTTTCTTTCTTTCTTTCTTTCTTTCTTTCTTTCTTTCTTTCTTGTACCTGTAAATCTACTGAGGTGCTTCTATATTCCAGGCAGATGGTTCTCCTAATTAAGAGTCCTAAAACACAGTGATAGATTGGCACAATGACCTATAAAAGGCTTCAATCAATGGCCTCCAACATTGCCAGTTTCACCGGTAACCCAAAGCAAATAAGGAACATTGAACTAGGCATACAACTACTTCTCCGTTCAAAGAGAAGAAATTTCTTTCTTTCTTTCTTTCCTTACCAATATCGATCAGAAAATTTATCATGTCTACACCCCGTGCTCCGTAGAAATACTATGAGGCCAACAATATGCAATGTATCAATGACTGCGAATGTACTACTAACGAGTTTGGAAATTTTCCTATTGTTACTTCTTGTTAAGAGAAAACAAATGAAATGTAAAACAAAATAAATAAAAAGTAAGAAACCAATTAGAAAACCAACACCCGACCACCACCTTGCATACACACACACACGCACACACACACACACACACACACACACACACAGACACCAAACAAACAACAACCAAAATTAGCTTGGAGGGACAGTGTCCATGGTGTCTCCTGGTGTGCAATCTCTCTGATTAGACCAGTAACATCCTATAGTTGCAATGCTGACTGAGTTGCAAATTTAGGCTTCACCCTGAAACGAGGAAACTAAGGCCAACTGTCCTGGAAATGTTCAACAA
>PVJA010014592.1:36313-47305 GCA_004027025.1 Myocastor coypus | reverse complement strand
AGAGACACACAACCAATTTCTGGCTTGGGCAATTGGTAAACTGACAAAGCCAATCAATTGCCTTTAGAATATAAATGAAAACAACTGAAAGGGCAAAACAGCACTTGGACTGATTTCAAAGATATTTAAGAAGCAAAATCAGTAAGATTTTGCAATTGCCTGAATATGAAATATATTAAGTAAAAGAAACAAAGATGTTAAGTTTTTCACATGGACTCTGATATGATCACTACATTAAGGGCCTTGAATATCTCCAGTCCTGATATGCATACTTTGCTAAAGGATTCTGTCATTCCTCCCATATAAAGATACAATATACTTCTCTACCTCAGAGAGGTGCTCTGGTCTTGTGACTTGCTTTGACAAGTCCTACATAGTGGAAGTGACTTACGTGAGGCCCACAGAGGGACCTTAGGAGGGATTGTAATTTTTTCTCTTTTGAAACATTGCCCTAAGACTGCTTGGAAGAGAAATTGTCTAGCTTAAACAGGATGTGAGGCCACAGCAAACACTGCCACTGTGAATGTTTTTCTTATACTTTTTAGTTTAGCTGAACTGTTAGCTCAAAACAGTACATAAATGAGGCCAGAGAAAATACCGAGAAAAATCACTCCATTGACTCACAGAATGGTGTGAAATGGTTGTAACAAGCCACTAAGTTTTGGGGAGTGGTTACATCATCAAAGGCGACTTAAAGTTAGATAATAAAATTATCTAACTAATTTTATTAAAAGATAATAAAATTCAGAGAAGAAAACTTGGTATATTATTTCATATTATCCTCTTATGGTGGTAGTAATGGATCCAAATTCAAAAGGGGTGATAAAAAATCCATTAGAAAAGGAACTCCAGGGGAGGAGATGTTCCAGTAACTTTTAAAGCACAAAATATCTGAGTAACAGTATTGCACTGGACTGTGAGAGAAGCAAAGAATCCAGCTAGGTAGGAAAAACAAACGGAGGATGTTTTCAAACTCCGTGATAAAAATGTCGACGCGTTTAGAGACCTACTCTCTTCAAAAAAACCTTACACAAATGAATTAAAGGTCTCCTCGAAGCAAACTTTTAAGCATCCACAGAAGAAAGCAAACTGAAAATCGACCTGTACAAGCACCCAAACAATTTTATGAGAGGTTAATCAATGTCTAATTGCTTCGTAAGTAGTTAAGTCAAAATGAGGTTTTCCTCTTTTAAAGAGTAAGAACTCATCTACTTAGTTCATGGAAAAGCCGAAAATTTAAAAATTTGATTATTCTGGTATGCGGGTAAATATATAAAAAAGAATAGGAATTGCTCGTCTTCCGTTTATAAATAAAAGCAACTTCTTCTATTTGTTTGCTTAGGAACACCCTCCTTTCCAAGCTTTACTCCCTCTTATAACTTACAAATCGCTTTCAGCTAATGCTGTGTAAAATAAAAATGCCCCAAGCAGTGATAAACCAGAGGACTGCTTGTAGAAACTAACAGGAATTAAGCCACGTCGCAATCCTCAGCACTCACTATAGAAACCCAGCCATTCCATTCTTTTCCAGTGAGGCTCCCAAACCCAAACTCGAACTACTACTCCGTCTTCCTCATCCGCAATTCCTCTTACTCAAGCCAAGGAAGACGCTGAGGTAATACACTCACCGTTTGAAGCACGGTCGCCAACAGCAACCGGAGGACAAACGCCGGCCTAAGCCAGTTCCCCGCCACGGCCGCCATCTCTAACCCCTACCGTAAATCTGGCCGACTAGAGGACCCCTCCGCCGGGGAAGTCCACTCCAGAGCCTTACCCAATACTGACCACAAAAGCCATTACAAACAATTTCCTTATTCGGACAAGATGAGCATCAGCTGAAGGGCTATGAAAACTTACAGATGATCATATATAAAGACGGTGGCCAAGTGATTTCAATTTCCGAAATCAGGCACTTTCCTAAACTCCCCACTTCTGTTCTTTTGAGGGTTCCTACCTTCCAATCACGACATTCTTCCCGCATCCAGGAAGCCCCGCCTTCTCCAGTTTCAGCCCTGCCTCCTCCTCCATACTATCCAATCGCATGATGCTTTGGTTGAGCCTATGGCTGAAGATCCCAACCGTAAATCGAACCGTGAGCGAAACATAGAGGGTCCATCCAGCCAATGAGCACAACCGAACGGGGGAAGGGGGTGGAGCCCTTGGTTGCCGAGCAGCGTACGTAGATGCGTGCGCGTGGTGGTAGAGGGGGGATGGGTGAAGATGGAGGGGGCGGGGCCGAGGGCGGCGCAGCCGCAGCCGCAGCGCTGCTAGAGGAGCGCGCGGTCGCGAGCCAGGAGGGAGGGAAGGAAGGAAAAGGGAGGCAGACAGGCAGGCTGGCAGGCGCAGGACTCAAGGACTGAGGCAATAGAGGCAGACGAGAACCCGGCCGCCGCTTCGTTCTGGTGCTGCGCGGGCTTTCGGAAGAGTGGCCGCTCGGTCGGCTGAGGGGAAGAGGGCGCCGCCAGCGTCGGTGCTGTTGCCGGGGGGCGGGGGACTGGAGAGGCGAGCAGGGGGGTCGCTGCGGTGCTGGTCTCCCCGCCGCGCTCTCCTCGTTCTCTCCGGGCTCGCGGGGCACTTCCTCGCGTATCCCGGCCGCCGGGGCCCCGCTCCCCGCCCCCCGCGGTATGTCTTGATCCCGAGCGGCGGGTTTCATGGGGCTCCTTAGGATTATGATGTCGCCCAAGTTCCAGCTGCTGGCGGCTGTGCTGGCCTTCGCCGTGGTGATGCTCTTGTTGCTGAACAAGGTCCAGAAGCAGGAAGAGTCCCTGTCGAAGCTAGGTGAGGAGCCGAGCCGCTGTGGGCTGAGTGCTGGGGCAGGGGCCGGGCTGGGGAGGCGCCTCGGCCGGAGCCGGTGGGCGTCCGTCTAACCTGGGGTTCACCTCGGTGTTCGGGGGGCGTGCAGAGCTCGGGAAGCTCGGTTGGTGTCTGGACTCGTGAGGTCGCGGGGCAGAGGTCGCGAGGCTGCTGGTCCCCGGGGTCAGAGGGTTGCCCAGGTTAGGCGGTCAGGGGTGCGGGGGCGCGCAGGACCCGACTCAGCGGGGAGCGGGGGTTTGGCCGGCTTGCAAGTCTGACCGGAACGCAGCCCAGCAACGTCAGGAGAGGGGTATTCTCGTTCGTGAGGTGCGCACCTGGCTGCAGGATCGTTTGGGGATGGTAGGCGGGCTCCAGGATCGCGGAGGGACAGTCGCACAGAAGTGGAGGAAGCTCCCGGGAACGTGGAAAGCAGCACACCGGACTGGGTCGTAATCTTGCCGGGGGCAGCAAGAGATCTTTCCGTTAACCACCGAGGGAGGCTGGTGAGGCAGGACGAGAAAACTAGTATGTGAAAAGCTTTAACCGGGTGCCGAAACGAGGCATCTGGAGATTTAAATTCTTGTTAGTGGCGCCAAACTGATTGGCTTGGGCGTCACGGTAGGGGTGTGTGTGTGTGTGTGTGTGTGTGTGTGTGTGTGTGTGTGTGTGTATGTGTTGCTTCACGGTAGGGGTGTGTGTGTGTGTGTGTGTGTGTATGTGTGTGTGTATGTGTTTGTATGTTTGTGTTGCTTCCCGGCAGTGTCGACTTGAGGGAACGCTGAAGGAGAACCTTTATCAAAGGAAAAGTAAGATTCTGTGCAAACTTAATTACGTTGAGTTCCTTTCACGGTCAGCAGTGTTTCAGTGATTGACAGGAAGTAAAATGCAGAATTGTAGTGTAAAATTGTGGAGGACCAGAGGAAAGCACAGGTAACAGGTACTTTCAGATTAGAGAACTTTAAGATTTCGAAGAGCTGAGGATAGAGTTTTAAGAAGTCACAGTGATACATTTTGATTTAAAAATGTGCATGCTACTTAAAAGCTTGAGAGAATGTATGTGAACATAAGAAAGTACTTTTTGCATAGCTTCGCTATCTGAAACACTATTAGAAAAGCGAAAAAAGTACCTTCAACAGTATAATTCAGACTGAGAAATAACTATGGAAAGCTGGGTGCTGCTGTAGATAAGGATTAATTTTTAGAAAAGTGACAAAAATAATTGTGATTTTTACATGTAGTAATTTACAATTTTGGTATACTTGTGCAAAATACTTTGTATTTTGTCCGTATATTGAGTACTTTAAATACACTTCAAAGAGAAGTGTACCAAAGATCATCAAATCTGATTGAAGTACAACTAAATTTGAGAGAGGAGCTAATCATACACTCAGTTTTCAATTCAATAGAAGTGCTATTCAACTTACTGTATTTTCAGTTTTATAATTTATAATTGCATTAATATCTTGTATGATGAAAAGATGTTGACTTTAAATATTGAAAATTCAACAATATGCTTTTTATATGGATTCACTTAGGCAGTATTCACAATTGTTTTCTGGTCTTACTAATAATCCTACTTTATAGAAAAAAAATGACTCCTTAGAAGAAGTTGAGAGTTATATGAAAATAAAAACTGGTACTAATTCTTTGTTTTATTGCTATTTGGTATCCTTTGGAATTAACTTGTTAGACACATTACAGTGGATTAAAATGATACACAGTTTTAGTTATCTTTTTTTTCTCTTGAAAGTGGTTTTGATAGACACAATCTGAGTAAGCTATCTGAAGATGTACATTTCCACAGATAGGAGATAACATGTTCTCATGATTTTCTAAGAGAAAAGTTGGTCAGAAATAGGCGTGCATCAAATAATTGTACCAGAAACAGTGAATATATAAAAAATAAATCTGAAAGGTATTCTAGGAAAAAGAGTCCCAAATGGAGAATGCTAACATATTTTTTCATCTGGAAATTCAAAGTATGGAAAATAAAACATACAACTTTTATATATCTCAGCTTTGCAGTCTTATTTTTTCTATCTTTTTAAGGAGACGGGTTCATGTTGTTCACCCAGGATGTCCCTAAACTGCTGTGCTCAGTCTTCTTGCCTCCGAGGAACTACAGGTGTGCTGAATAGCACCAGCCTTCCTTTTTTCTTTTTCTCTTTCCCTTTTCCTTTCCCTTTCCCTTTCTTTTCGTTCATTTGTTTGTTCATCTTACAGAAGATGGTACTAAAAGACACTGCCAGTTACTAATCTGACCCCTTAAGGAAAAAAAAGTTAGAAGAGAGCATATTGTGATAGTCTCACTCTTTTTACCTTCCCTAGGATGCCACAGAAAGTTATTTTTGCAGATGCAGAAATGAAATTGGAGATTATATAATTTGTCTAAGACTATATGATTAGAAAGTAGCAGAGCCAAGATGGGAACTTAGATGTGTCTGATATCAAATCAAGTGCCCCTTTCATTATGCCAGGCTGCTTGACATTTTATGTTGACTTTATATCGAGTTTAGCTATTTGAATAGGATTTTTAAATTGCAATATCAATGTGTTTATTGCAAAGAATGAATATCATTCTGAGAAAATTTAATTTCTGATACAGTGAAATTGGTTTAGCATAATGTCTGCCCCTTGTTTATATCCATATACTGAACATAATTATATTTCTCAATGAGATGACTGAAATATTCTGCTACTAGAGAAGAAAACCTGTGTTTTGTGTGTGTGTGTGTGTGTGTGTGTGTAAAATTGCAGCAATTAAAAAGTATTTTTAAGCAGAGCATATTGTCACATTTCTGTAATTCCAGCACTCTTAGAGGCAGGAGGAGGGTTAATTTTGAGCCTATTCTGTGTAATTTAACAAAAGGTAAATATAATAAAAAAGAGCGCTAAGGATGTTGCTGAGTGTGCTGGCTCAGGGTTCAATCTGCAGTATTGCTTACCCACAAAAAGCATTTTTATCTTAGCAACCAAAAATAAAAGACAAAAACTATGAAACATTTGCTGTTAAAAGTAGTTTGCATTGTCCATATTCTTTTCCAGTGTGGAACATTTGAAAGGATTGAGTGCTGATAATGCCTCTAGTATATCTTGATTAAAAGTGTTATTAGACAATAGTAGTTTTATGGTGATACCTTTAATAAAGTGATAAGTATATTCAAAGCTAAGATATATTTATTGGTCACTTGAGGAATTAAGTATATAAATACAAATTTTTAAGAAATATTAGATGGATTTCTTTTAAAAATAGGAATATGAGATCATGATAAACATTACTCAGCTTGTTTTGTGTCACTTAATATATTAACATCTTTTCAGATCAGTACATATAAATTTGGCTTGTATTTAAGTAACATTTTAAAGTATGTATGTGTCATAAGTTATGATATATTATACCAGTAATTGACATTAAAGTTGTCTCCTGTCTTATTTTTTTTCTTTTCATTTTAGCAGTTTTTAGTTAAAGTTGTGCATTAGAGGACTTTATTCCTGCATCTTCTCAGTGGCTTCTTCCTTGTATTTATTTGCCTTTTTCCTTTCCTATGTGGTGAGATTTGGCTTTGTGTTCCATGGTCTTTTGCAGCCTTTGTCCAGTTTTAGCCTGGTGATGACCACTTTGCTGGCGTGAATGCCCACGTGAATCATTGTGCCATTTACCTCTTCCTACTGCTGTTCTTGTTCAGTGTTGATGACATATGTCTTCCTGCAAACCTAGACTACCTTGCCAATCTGCTGACCTTTACAGTGTCCTTGTTCAACATGAACCTCATCATCCTTTGGCTGGGCATAGATCAAACATTGTATTTCTGCCTCAGCTCTGTGGAAAGCAGGGAAGACATCATCTGCCTGTGAACATGGGAAAGATACATTGTGGTTCTTGCTTTGGTCCAAAACCATAAAAGGATCAAACTTCATTTTGGCTGCTGCAATTCTAGCAATGGCTGGGAAAGGGAAGACTCTTACTTTTTTTTTTTTTTTCTGACAGTATCAGGGATTGAACTCAGGACCTTGCACTCACCAGGCAAGCACTTATTCCACTGAGCTATCTCCCTGGCCAAGACCCTTACTTTTTTAAAAGAATTTTTGTTGTTGTTGCTGTTGATAGTATAATGAAAAAGAACCATTCCTATGTATATCTGTTTAACTCCTTATGCATTGATACCATTTCTTACTAGAATAAATTTTTCTTATTTGGGTTTGCTAGGACAATAAAATGCATGGTTTTATGTTTTAACAGATTTCAAAACCTGTTTCTTAACTTTTTTCCCTTGGAAAGGTTACAGTGATCTAGGTACACTGCCAACATATACTTGGAAACATTAGAAGCTATCAGCTTTTAATATTTACTGATCTGAGGCTGTGAAATGAAACATTGACAAAGTAACTTACATTTCTTTAGTTTCTGGTGAGGTTGAACATATTTAAATATGCTTGTTGCCTTTTTAATTGCTGGTTCATTTTTATTAGTCAGTTTTTTATTGAATACTTCACTAATACTTAGGGGTTTTTAAAATGTCAAAATTAGTCTTTCACTTGTCATATGTGTTGTATCTTTTTTTTTCCATCTGTCATTTATCTTTTGAGTATGATATGTGTTGCTTATTCAGAATATTTAAACTTTGTAAGTTATTCAGAATATTTAAAATTTGTAAGTACATTTCATTTGCTGCTTAAGCAGGCTTCTGTCAAACCTTAGTGTATGCTCTTAGGTTTGAATATAGTTTAACTATAATCTTCTGTAGTTTAACTAATATGTTTAACTTCAAACTATTCATACGTTTATAGAGGTTTATTATAATTTCTCTCAATAGCCATTTATGGCAAAGATTATATTAGTAAATAGTCTTTTTCCACTGTGTGTTAATCCTTCGTTTGAGTAGATATGATATCAGATTTCACTCTTTTTCATTAACCAGAGATGCTTTAAACCTCAGGAACCATATATATATATATATACATATACATATATATATATATATATGTATGTATATATATATATATATACATGTATGTATATATATATGTATAGGCTTCAAGACATCTGTGAATTTTCTAAAATTATATACATAGCTTTCATCAGATTTGTAAAGGAGTGTATGATCCTCTTAATGGTAAGAATTACATATTACTAGTAGAGATTGAGAATTGCTAATCAAAATATATGAAATATTCTCAAGTCATATTTTTGAGCTCTGAACTGTTGCTACAAAGGAAAACTTTCACCCTTGACCTGATGTGATAGGTCATTTTCAAAATGCAGGCACATTAAAAACATATAAAACTAGTTTCAGGCAATGCCATTGTATATGATATATATGTAAAAAATTTCCATTTCCAAGAAAAATCTCAAAATCTTAAGCACTTTTAGTTCCAAGCATTTCAGATGAGGGATAGATGTAGATGTTTTGTATTTGAAGGAGTATACTGTTTTGAATAATGTTATATGTGCAGTTTGCAAAGTACATTTAGGAGGAAGGTAAGCGTGTTGCTTATGGCAAAAGTTTGCCTGAGAAGTGATATTGAAAAAGCTTCATTTGTTTTTCTTTTTTTTTTGTGGGACCAGGTTTCAAACTCACGACCTTATTTATACTTGCCAGGCAGGCACTTGTGTCACGGAGCTATCTCCCTAGCCCCGAAAACTTCATTTCTTTTTTTTTTTTGTGGGACCAGGGTTCGAACTCACGACCTTGCACTTGCCCAGCAGGCACTTGTGCCTCGGAGCTATCTCCCCAGCCCCAAAACTTCATTTCTTAAAACCATACTTAATTTTCTTAAGAAATGGAAAAATAGTCAACATGAAATCTATTTACTTTGTGACTTGTAAAGTACAGTTGTTTATCAATCTTAAAAGTGCATACACCTGTTGCTAATATTGACTAATAGAATAATGTACAGTAATCTGCTTTTCTTACATAAACATTAGAATTATAGGCTTGATGGTTTTATTTTGTATAGAGTTTAAGAATTCTAAGAAATATTTATCAACTACATGTTCATAACACCACTATGTAAGTTATGAATGCATTAAGATATAAACTTTTAAGTGAAGATAATTTCAGTTGGCTTTTATAATTAACTCCATTGGTGGGCATTATGTTACTTATGTTCTCAAAATCTCACTAAACCAAAAATTCCAGGTCAAGGCTAAGGTTGCTCTTTGTAATTTCTTAGTTTTTACAAATGGTTGAAGCCATCCAAATAATACCTGTAGGAAAACCTCATATGTAGTAATTACCGTTTAGATGACTGCATAAATTAGAATGCAATTATTCTAGGATTACTCATTGGTGCCTCATTTGGGAGTCTTGAGAAAGAGCTCATGGATTGATTGACCACTGAAAGGGTTGGTGTCACTTAAGGGAATTTTGGGATGTCTATCACCATTCTCTTAAATTTTCTAATAGTTTTTTTTTTAAACAAAATGGAAGTAATAATGGATACTTAAACATTGCTTTCTGGTGAGACTATTTCAGAAGAATGTTCCAATAGATAGACACAGTAGTGTATTTAAAGTTTCTGACCCATTTGCCAGTGTCTTTACTTAGGTTCTAAGCCTTTTTGTCTGTACACTGTTTATTATTTTTTGCTTTAACTAATCAGTTATCTTTTAGAGAAGCTAAACTGGTTTTTCAGCTTTCATATTATGTATTTACTGCTCTGTGTTCTTCATTCCTTTGTGTTGATGCAGATTTTCATTTAGTACCATTCTTTTTCATCCTGAAGGATTTCTTTTAATGCTACACTGAAAAACCTGTTGGTGATGACTTCCTCTTTACTTTTACATGTCTGAAAAAGTTTTTCCTTTTTTCTTAAACTTAGTATTTGAAAGACATTTTTGCTGGTTTTAGAATTTTAGGTTGGTATTGTTCTTTCAGTACTTTATTTTTTTTTGCGGAACTGGGGATTGAACTCAGGGCACTTGCCAGGCAGGCACTTGTGCCCCAGAGCTATCTCCACAGCCACAATACTTTGAAGATTTTGCTCCACTGTGCTTTGGTTTTATTTTTATTTTTTAAAATTTAGTTTAATTTAATTTTTTTTCCCATGAGAAAGCTGCCAACATTTGTATCTGTCCCAATATATGTAATTTATCTTTTTGACCTTTGGCTGTTTTTATGACTTTCTCTAGGTTTTAAGTATAATGTTCTTTGCTATTGTATGCGTTGGTGTTGGACTTGGGCCTTTGAGGTTATAGTTCTGCTTAAGTTTGGAAATTGTGGGCTGTTGTTGCTTTGCCCAGTTTCTCTGTGCTCTTTTCCTTCTCTCTTAAGAACTCAGATGACACAAATTATCAGAACTGTCCCACAGGTGGTGATATTCTGTTCATTTTTCCTTTTTGCCTTTCCTTTTCTTTCTGTGCTTCTGAAGATTAAAGTCATGTCCTCTGTACTGAGGTACACTCCCTCCCTCCCCGTGCCTTTTTTTTTTTTTTTTTTTTTTTTGGTATTTTAGGGAAGGGTCTACAAGGTGTTGAGGGTCTCACTATGAGATTAGACTTGTAATGATCTACCTGTTTACGGCCTTCCAAGAGCTGGGATTACAGGCATGTGCCACCATCCCAAGTAGTCTCAGCACATCCCGGTCCCTGCGCCTGCTTGCAGGCCCTTTAATCTGCAGAGCGATTTGGCCAGTGCTTCCCAGCCCTTTTTAATTGTCAGCATCTCATGAAATTGCCTAGGCTAGATTCAAACTTGTGATCCTCCTTCCTCACCCTTCCAGAATGTGATAGATATGTGCCACCACCAATTTTTTTTGTTTTGTTTTTGTTTTAATGCTCTGTTTCCAGTTCACTAATCCTTTTTCCAGCAATTTATAATCTACTTTTAGTCCCAGTCAACTCTCCTAACTCTTCTGTCTCCCATTTTAGAAGTTTAGACGTTTAAAAATTCTTCCTTTTTTGGGAGCTGGGGAGATGGCTCCGAGGCACAAGTGCCTGCTGGGAAAGTGCAAGGTCGTGAGTTTGAACCCCAGTCCCACCAAAAAAAAAAAAAAATTTAAGGGGCCCAGCGGGATGGCTCAGTGGTCTAAAGTCCCTGCTTGGGGAAGCTTGGGCGGCTTCAGGGACTGCGGTTCGATCCCCGGCACCACATGCTGCGCCAGCCCTGACCTTGGGGTGGGCTGAGACGGCCATAAAAATGAGTGAATAAGCAAATGTTCTGAAACAAGAATAAAAATAATAAATAAAAAAAATTAAAA